>JBBPFD010000421.1:2500-22328 GCA_038363315.1 Mugilogobius chulae
AAGGAGAGAGAGAAAAAGAGAGAGACAAAAGAGAGACAAAAGAAAGAGAGAGACAAAGAAAGAGAGAGAGAAAAGAAAGAGAGAGAGACAAAGAGAGAGAGAGAGACAAAAGAAAGAGAGAGAGACAAAAGAAAGAGAGAACAAAAGAAAGAGAGAGAGACAAAGAGAGAGAGGGAGGAGAAAAAGAGAGGAAAGAGAAAGAGGAGAGAGAGAAAGAGTGGGAGAAAGAGTAAAAAGGGAGAGAAGAAGAGAAAAAGAGGGAGACAGAAAATAGAGAGGAGAGAGAGTCAAAGAGGACAAACTGAGAAAAGAAAAGAAAGAGTGAAAGAGACAAGACAGAGAGAGAAAAGAGAGAGAGAAAGAGAAGAGACACAAGAGAGGTAGAAAGAGGGAGAGAAAGAAGGGGAGAAGAGTGAGAGAAAGAGAGAGAGAGTAAAAGAGGGGAGAGGTTTTAAGACATTTTAACCAATCTAAAAAAAAGTGTACAAAGTTGGTTTGTAAGTTGTGAAGTGTGAGATGGGCTTTACAGTAAATTAATTATAATTCATCATGTGATTTTTATAACGTCACAAATATGTAATCTTTGTTTGAAATCATAAAGCTTTGATGATTTTCACTTGTTCATTTGTTCCAAAATCTTTAACACACGGCAGCAGCAGCTCTGACCTGGTTTTAAAAGATCTTTCTGGATTTAAAAAAGTAACTCACTGTTTTTTAAAATGTAGGAAGTAGAAAGTACAGATACTTCTTGAAAAATGTAAGAAGTAAAAGTAAAAAGTCGCCAGATTTTGTGATCTCAAGTAAAGTACAGATACTCAAGAAAACTACTTAAGTACAGCACTTGAGTAAAAATACTTAGTTACTTGCCAACTCTGTGATCACTTGATTCAAACTTTTGAACATTTGCAACAGTTTTCATCCATTCCCACAGTTTTCAGGCTCTTTCTCACCACAGCTCTCATTCACAAACAACAAAGAATGAACCTCAAACAGGACAATGGTCTGAGCAGAAAACACAGACTGTAGAATGGATCAAATATAGACTCAATCTATTTCAGTGTGACGTTGATGGAAATGGCCTGTCACTCAGACATTCTGTGTTACAAAGTGTGGATGTATTTTCTCTCAACTCTCTTCAGCAAAGTGTCAATATCTGGATCAAATATGTCAAATACACTTCACAAATGAGAATGTAAATGTGTATTTTTCATGTGCAGGGGCAGTGGTAACAGAGGAGGAACCACTGACATGGACCAGGAGTCAACGGAGCAGCAGGTCACCACATTTCTTTGCACTAAAGGAAGAAATATTGACAGAAAAGACATCGAAGCCTGCCACCCGCCACCAAGAAGAGACAGACGGACGTCCACAAAATCAACGTACACAAACAAGAGAAATAACTGAACTTTTGTGTGGAGGTTTTAACATTGACTTATTGAAATGTAATGAGCATAAAGCATCAGAAAACTTCAGAACTACTCTATACAGTCTGTCACTTTCTCCAAAAAGAACAAGGCCTACAAGAATGAGCCAATACAGTTCCTCATGAATCCATCACATTTTCACAAATGTTCTCACTGAAAACATGCAGAGGCTGTATTAGTAACTTCTCTGTTTTTGTGTCTAGAATAAAAACAAATGTTCATAATGTGGCCGAGGAAGAAAATGTAACTAAACTCAAAAGACTAATTAATGAGGAAACATTGAAAGCATGTTTAGAGAAATGAGTGACAAATCTACTCAACATGTAAAGATTTTGACATATTTATGACACTTTCCAATAATGTGTCAAAGCGATTTATAAAACTGTAAATGTGTCTGTCTTGTCTTTATTCAACTGACTTTTCATGGCTCAAAACAAAGAAATGCATTGTTACTGTGAGCAGGCTTGTCTCTGCTCTGAGAAAACAGCAGGTGTTTTGGGAGAATGAGAGTTGGGAAGGGCATCTGTTTGGGGCCCTTTAGGTTTTGGGGCCCAAGGCAAGTGCGACCTGTGGTAAGTCAGCCTCTGTGTGAAGTGTGAACCTCATGAGAGAGTCATTCACCTGTAGGACCAGTGTCCAACTGTTTCTGATGCTTTGGAGAAAGATTTCAACCAACTATGAGCCACAGAAGAGAATGAATCATATATGATGTATGAATGTTTATTGTATTACAGACTTATCTTTACAGAAAACAGAATCAACTGAAAAACTGTGTTACACTTTCCCTTTTTACAGCGTCACATCTGCCCTGCAACTTACATTATCTGTGTCATTTCATAGCACTATTTACATCTTTACACAGGCCAACACACAACTTATAGGTTTGCATCATAATATATTTTCTTTAGAACATCTTTTGTAAATGTAGCCTATAATACTTAGCGATAATTTACCGGACTGTGGCACAATCAAAGAGTTAAAAACAATCTCTTTACAATTAAACAAATAAATCCAATCCCCAGCACAGATATCTTGTTAAAGTATCTATTCAGGTGAAAATGAGTCTTGTCTACGTCTAATAATTCCCGTTTGTTCACCAAAATCCACTTTCCCAGGCGCTCAAAGTGTTTACAATCAAAGATCTGGTCACTAAATGTACGCAGACACTGAGGCCAGGTGGGTTAAGTGTCTTGCCCAAGACACAACAACAATTAGTTTAGCCATCCCACTGTGGCACCTGGTGTTCCACTGATCTCCCATCCAAGTATGACCAGGCCCTGACGTGCTTAGCTTCTGAGATCTGACCAGCAGAAGTGGTAAAATAAGAAAAGAGACTCACGCTGGTGCCAAGATAAACAACCTCAAGTGTCAAGATTTAAACTTTTGAGCCAAAATGTCACAAATCAGCCAAAAGTGAGGTCAAACTAGGATCTGATTTGGTCTTTGAAGTGGAGCTGAGATTTGTTCACCATATTTAATAGAAAACAAGTTTGTCATTATAATGTTGATGTGAACTTGCTCATGTGCATATCGTGCTCACTCTGCTCCGTGTGCTTCTGATGCCGCTGCAGACGGACAGGACGGGAATATATATTTACAGAATACTTCTCTTTCTGTGACACAGGCTGTGCTACAGATGGATATTTGTTGTATCTGTGAGCTTGAGTTTGTCCCTGCTCTGTGGATGAGTTTAGATCTGCTTTGTACATGAGTTTAAACTGTTCACAGCTCACATACTGTATTACATATTTAGCTCAGCTCTTTATACAGCGATAGTAACTTCCCTCAAGGTTAGTCTGTATTATTTTTGTGCTGAAAACATTGATTGTACATATAAATCATTCTGTAGTCTGTCTGGGTGTTGTAGTTTTCTGGTTCCCGCTGGTGAGGAGGATTCAGAATCAGCTCCTTCTCCTCACTGCTCCTCACAGCTCCTTGGTCCTTAGAGTTGACCTCTCTCAAAGGTGAAGGAAAAGGAGAAGGAAGGAAAAGGAAGGAGGTATTTCTGTCTCATTTCTGCTCACAAGCTGTGCAACTTCATACACCACCTGTGGAGAAGCAGAGATCAGAAATGATTTAACTCAACCTGGATAAGGCTGTGTTCAACTGGATACAGCAAAATGATAAACATGTTTACTTTTTAAATCATATATTCTAGTTTGTAATGGATTCTGTTGATTTTTTTTTAATGTCGACAACTATTTTTGCAGCTTAATTACTTGGTTGAACAATGTCTCTTACTCAGGCTGCAAACTTTTTCTAGGACTGGTTTGTACTTTCATAAATACAGTACTTACCACAGTGTCTCCAGTCGACAGTGAGAGCTGTGTTTAAGCTCAGAGCTCCTTCACATCTGATTCTGTCAGACTGTTACCCAGGTTCAGTTCTGTGAGATGTGAAGGGTTGGACTTCAGAGCTGAGGCCAGAGAGGAACAGCTTTCTTTGACAAACCACAGTTATACAAACTGAATAAAGAAAACATGATGTGGTTAATGTTCAGACAAACACAGACTGTGATTAAAAGACATTATAAAAATGCAGGAAAAACACAAAAACTGATCATATTTGCTAATCATAAACATATTTTTGTTCATGTTTTGTTCCAGTTAAATAAACTTCAAATGATAAACCTCATGTTATGCCAAACAATTCCTCTGTTACACTTACTTCAGAGCAGAAGTTTCTCCAAATACATTTGACTCTGATGTGAGTCATTTTTGTAAAACAGCACTTTTTACTTCTAATATTAATATATTATTTACAAACAGCAGTATTTTGACATCAGAACAACTACTGTCCACTCTGTCCAACTGTGACGACAAGTTCAGACTAATACTAGAGCTTATTGTGTCTGAGCTCTTTTCTGAAAGCTCTGAAACATGACACAAGTAAGAGACAGTGAACTGACCTGAGAGTCTCCAGTCGACAGTCTGGACTCTGCAGAAAACCACACAGATGAGACACTCCTGAATCAGACACTCTGTTATAGCCCAGGTCCAGTTCTGTGAGATGTGAAGGGTTGGACTTCAGAGCTGAGGCCAGAGAGGAACAGCTCTTCTCTGACAAACCACAGTTACTCAATCTGAATAAAGAAAACATGATGTGGTTAATGTTCAGACAAATATAAATTGTGGTCGGGTAGAAAAGCAGAACAACTGATTCTGTTAACTCTTTCCCTGCCAATGACGTCTATTTCCGTCATAGACCTTTTATTCTCTGCGGCGATGTCGGCTCTCTGATGCTGTGCTGACATTGCCTGCAGTCAAAAACATGATGCAGTTTCACAGATTCACCAGCAGAGGGGAGTGTAGTTTGACCACAAAGACCCAGAGGAAGTCACATGACTGGAAAATACATGTTCACTTTTGTTGACACCACTGAGCGCAGTCGGCTGTGTTTACGTGATCAGTGCTTCTAAAGGGCCGGCTTTCTTTTCAAAGACGTTTAGAGCAGATATTTGATCTTTAAAATGAAGAAAATCACGATCCTACTGGACTAGGACTCTGAGGAGAACGGCACATGCAGCGAGTCTAGAAACTTCCTCTTCTGTGAGCGAGTGAAAAGTGTCAGAGGAAGTCAAACTACTGGATTCCTTCATGTTTGGAGGGTTCAATATAATCTCTGCTCCATGAAAGAGGCTGAATCTATAGAGGGATTTTCAGTCAACGTCACTTTCCGTCCTACTGCACATGTGTTATGCAGAAAGAGCCGCTCTCCGTCTGGTTAGCTGGGGAAACTTCTTTGAATAAAACAACGAATCGAGTCGAGAGCAGCTGTTTGGATCAGGTCTGAACGGGTCTGACAGACGTCTGTCTCCTGAAGCTTGAGACAGTGTTTTTCTCACAAATTTTTTAAGGCTTGTAGGGTCGAATTTCATTCACAAATATTGATTTAGCAGCAGAACTTTTGTTTTCTCACAGATAAACTCTTGTAGTTTCTGACAACGGAGCTTTTTCGACTTGTTTCCACTGTTTGTGTCGATGAGCGGCGGCTCTTTCTGGAGGCTGGGTGTTGATAAACAAAAAATCCCTCTGTATAATCTGAAAGAGTTAAAAGCTGTTTCTGAGTGTGATGATCTTTTTGGAGAAACACCTGAAGTTGTGCATTTTGACGACATTTAAAGGTCCTATTATGTAAAACCAATGATTCAATGATTTGAACCTTGTTCTAACTCCATTCCCTCATCATTAGTTTACTCACAGTTGTATTTGAATTGATTCCTGTGTGTTTGAGTAATCTTGTATTCTTCTACAGCTCTTGCTCCAGTGTTCAGAAACTCCCTGTTCTTCACCCTGCACACTTGTCTGGATTTACTTGTTATAGTTCAAACATTAAGACTCAAAGTAAAGCATGTGTGGTTCAAAACTGTCCCAGAGTCACTTTCCAACAGTGAAAATGAGTCATTTCAAATCTGTTGCTTGTTACAGTTACATTTTAAAGTGAAGAGGCGGGGCTTAGTACTTCTGCAGTTTTAAACAGGAAGTCACTGGAGCTGTTTCTATTTTTAAGCCTTTTTGGATCAATTTGTGGTTTTACAGTGAACAAAGTGTAAATTGCTGATCAACATATGTTCTAGTTTATTACTAAAGAGTTGGAAATAACACAATAGGTCCTTGCACCTGGTGTTCCACTGATCTCCCATCCAAGTACTGACCAGGCCCTGACACACTTAGCTTCTGAGATCTGACCAGCAGAAGTGGTAAAATAAGAAGAGACTCACGCTGGTGCCAAGATAAACAACCTCAAGTGTCAAGATGTAAACTTTTGAGCCAAAATATCACAAATCAGCCAAAAGTGAGGTCAAACTAGGATCTGATTTGGTCTTTGAAGTGGAGCTGAGATTTGTTCACCATATTTAATAGAAAACAAGTGGTTTTACAGTGAACAAAGTGTAAATTGCTGATCTACATATGTTCTAGTTTATTACTAAAGAGTTGGAAAAAAAACAATAAGCCTCCTTTAAAATTCCAAACATGACTTGAGTCATTTCTTGGACCACTCCTTTTTACATGTAGTATTAATACTCAGGTACAAGTATTCTCCACTGCCCAACGTGAGCTTATTGTGTCTGAGCCCTTTTCTGAAAGCTCTGAAACATGACACAAGTAAGAGACAGTGAACTGACCTGAGAGTCTCCAGTCGACAGTCTGGACTCTGCAGAAAACCACACAGATGAGACACTCCTGAATCAGACACTCTGTTACTGCCCAGGTCCAGTTCTGTGAGATGTGAAGGGTTGGACTTCAAAGCTGAGGCCAGAGAGGAACAGCTCTTCTCTGACAAACCACAGTCAAACAATCTGAATAAAGAAAACATGATGCGGTTAATGTTCAGACAAACACAGACTTGTGAAAAAACATTCTAAAAATGCAAGAAAAACATAAAAGCTGATTTATGCTGTGATCACCTTTTTGTGATCATATTTTCTAATCATAAACATATTTTTGTTCTTGTTTTGTTCCAGTTAAATAAACTTCAAAAGATAAACCTCATGTTATGACCAGTGGGCGTGATCCGGTGTAACGTCGAGATGGCACTCCCCATCGAGATGGGAACCCCCTTGTTTAAAGCTAGTGCTAGAAAATAAGTAATATTTTTTTATTTTCATATTACTTTTGCTAACTCTTACTCAAGCCCCAATCCTAACCTTAGCCTTCGAATTATGCCTAAACTTACCCGAATTAATTGTAAACTATTTACCGTGGGAAGCTTGCTACGTCACGCACAGTCACAAAAGCTAGTGAGGGATGCACGTCTCGATAGGGAGCTTGTTTCGACCACACCTGTGGTCCCCTCAGGCACAGCAGGCACCACACACAGGTGGAACATGTGGACTAATCAATTTGTTCCCCAAAGGAACAAAGAGATGGACATTTCAGCACTTTGATATACACAAGAGGCAAAAAACCTCGAAGAGGGCCTAGTAAAATAAGCAGCAATTTTACCTTCCACAAATCTGAAAAGTACAGCCGGTAAGGGCAACATATGTATAGTTGGGAGGTAAATTTATGATTTGTGAACATCTATTTTTAGAAAATATGACTTGATTTGTTTTTGTGAACAGCTAAATGGGAACTAATTTAATTGACAGAACTGCTAAAAGTGTCTAATTTAGTAGTACATTTCATATATTTGTTTAATCTAAAATGCTTATTTGTTGAAACTTGTATACATTGGTGTACTTATACTTGTTTCTTATTTAAGGTTTTTCACCTGCTAAACAATGCAACAGTAAATACTATAAAAGGAAATAGTCTGTTCATTGGAGTAAAATCCAGCTTTAAAACCCTGTGTGAAAAAGGTCTCCCTCCTCAAGTTGGGGCGCTGAAAAGAAACTTGACAGTAGTTTCTCCAAATACATTTGACTCTGATGTGAGTCATTTTTGTAAAACAGCACTTTTTACTTCTAATATTAATATATTATTTACAAACAGCAGTATTTTGACATCAGAACAACTACTGTCCACTCTGTCCAACTGTGACGACAAGTTCAGACTAATACTAGAGCTTATTGTGTCTGAGCTCTTTTCTGAAAGCTCTGAAACATGACACAAGTAAGAGACAGTGAACTGACCTGAGAGTCTCCAGTCGACAGTCTGGACTCTGCAGAAAACCACACAGATGAGACACTCCTGAATCAGACACTCTGTTATTGTCCAGGTCCAGTTCTGTGAGATGTGAAGGGTTGGACTTCAGAGATGAGGCCAGAGAGGAACAGCTCTTCTCTGACAAACCACAGTCACACAATCTGAATAAAGAAAACATGATGTGGTTAATGTTCAGACAAATATAAATTGTGGTCGGTGTAGAAAAGCAGAACAACTGATTCTGTTAACTCTTTCCCTGCCAATGACGTCTATCTCTGCTCCATGAAAGAGGCTGAATCTATAGAGGAATTTTCAGTCAACGTCACTTTCCATCCTACTGCACATGTGTTATGCAGAAAGAGCCGCTCTCCATCTGCTTAGCTGGAGAAACCTCTTTGAATAAAACAACAAAACGAGTCGAGAGCAGCTGTTTGGATCAGGTCTGAACCGGTCTGACAGACGTCTGTCTCCTGAAGCTTGAGACAGTGTTTTTCTCACCGTTTTTTCACCTGAATGTAACTTTTAAGGGTCGTAGGTCGAATTTAATTCACAAATGTTGATTTAGCAGCAGAACTTTTGTTTTCTCACAGGTAAACTCTTGTAGTTACTGACAACAGAGCTTTTTTGACTTATTTCCACTGTTTGTGTCGATGAGCGGCGGCTCTTTCTGGAGAATGGGTGTTGAGAAACAAAAAATCTTCCTATATAATCTGCATTAGAAAGTAGAAAACGTCTGTAACACAGTTTTTGTTGGTTTAAAGATGAAAAAGACACTCAACCTCATTGTTTTAATCATGTAAACCTCCTTTTTTTATCCTAAAGACATTATTTCATTGTAGTGGCTCAGATTCTTTCACCAAAACGATGAACAGACAAAAAAAAAAAAAAAAACACTGACATGAGGTTTGCTTTAGAAAAAGAAATTATCTCAAAAGTTTCTCATCAAACGCTGAAATCTAATGAAAACATGGAATTTTAAATGCCTAAAAAAAAAAAAAAAATCATGTTTTTGCTCTCCTTGGTTGCCCGAATGGGCAAGTGAAAAATCGGCGACAAAAAATCTAAAAAATCTCAACTCTGAGCATTTGATTTGTCTGCTGTGAAATCCATGAGTGTTTCTCAAATGCAGGGTCCCTGCTTTGCCTCCAAATTGCCTCTGAACTGAAAAAGTCATTGGCTTCTACAGTGAGCAGACAGTTTGTAACTATTTGGACCTGAAACCAATTGGCACTAAATTTGCCATAATTAAAACTAAATAAAACACGATTTGAACACCAGACAGATTAGTAACCAAAAGAAGCGGATTTATACTCCATGACTTGATGACTTCATGATGATGTTATTGCTTTTCTTTGAATGTTCTCTAGTACAGAATTAAATACTGTATCTGCAGTACTTACTCTGGACGCTTTTATTGGTCAAAATCTTTACTCTTTACTCCCTGATTGTATTTCTATTGGTGTGCATATAAAAATACGTTTTTATGGGCCTGTCAATGTCATTAACTTTTTTTTTTTTTTTTCGGGCAAGGAGATTTTGTTGTCAGTAAAAAACTGTGGCCACTTGCCTGGTGGGACAAGTGCTTGAAAATCCTTAATGTCATGCCCTGGCTTAGTGCTTCAGCAGTTTTAAACAGGAAGTCACTGGAGCTGTTTCTATTTTTAAGCCATTTTAGATCAATTTGTGGTTTTACAGTGAATAAAGTGTAAATTACTGATCTACATATGTTCTAGTTTATTACTAAAGAGTTGAAAAAAACACAATAGGTCTCCTTTAAAATCCAAAACTATTTTTCTGTTATATTTGGTTTGCACAAATATATTTTACACTGACTTGAGTCATTTCTTGGACCACTCCTTTTTACATGTAGTATTATTACTCAGGTACAAGTATTCTTCACTGCCCAACGTGAGCTTATTGTGTCTGAGCTCTTTTCTGAAAGCTCTGAAACATGACACAAGTAAGAGACAGTAAACTGACCTGAGAGTCTCCAGTCGACAGTCTGGACTCTGCAGAAAACCACACAGATGAGACACTCCTGAATCAGACATTCTGTTATAGTCCAGGTTCAGTTCTGTGAGATGTGAAGGGTTGGACTTCAGAGCTGAGGCCAGAGAGGAACAGCTCTTCTCTGACAAACCACACTTATATAATCTGAATAAAGAAAACATGATGTGGTTAATGTCCAGAGACTATGGACAAAAAGACATTCTGAAAATTAAAATAAATGTTTAACAAGACAATTATGAAAAACACACAGGAAAATCTAAACTATTGATAGGTTAAAGCAGATTCTGGGCTTAATCCAAACAATCTAAACATTCACATAGAGACAGTGGTGTAGCCGACATTTTTAAAGTCTATATATAATTTTATTATTACTAATGTTTTAAATGTGTTTTATTCAAACAGAGTTAAGCCCAAACCCCTGAGTTTCTTTGCTCAGGCCTTGGTCTCTCTTTCCTCCTCTTTCTCTTTGTCTCTGCGCTGTGGACTGACTAAACTTGTGTTTTAGCTTGTAGACAAATGTAGAACAATTGAATGTTTTTTCTTCTGTAAAAACAAGTCTGACTTTGTGACGTGAGCTTCTGTGTGTCGGCCACATTTACATCAGATTTGTACTTTTTATTTCAGTTTGTTTTTGCCCATCAAACATTTTATTTTGTTTTGAACTGAGTCTGAAATATTATTGGGAGCCTCGTGCAATCTTTGGGCCAATAGTGGAGCTGCAGCTCTGAAAAGTTTGTCCGTTTTCCACAGTCGGCCCTTAAACGTCTGCACATCTGTTCCTAAGCCGAGCCCTCTCTCTGTGCCACGTGTTTTAGAAAAGAACAAACAAAAGAAACAGGACAGGTGACATCTCACAGGAGCGCTCAGAGAAGTGACTGCAGGGAAAGAAGGACTGATGTAAAGTTTGTGCAGGTCTCTGAATGAAGAGGAATCGATAAAGGAGAATGTCCGTTATGCATCAGTGCAGATTGTACTGAGGAAGAGACAATCAAGCAGCATTTCTAGTGAGCTTAAAGTGTAAAGATCCAGACTTTACTCACTCACTGTTGGACAGAAACAACTGTGAGGAGAAAATATTATGTTTTTTGTTTTTGAAAAGGATTCAATTTTATATAAAATAAGCCGATTGTTTCAAAGTAAAGTTTATGAATGTTAGAGGGGCAGAGTCTGAGAACCACCAGTGGGACTTGTACCACAGTTTGAGAACCTCTGTTCTACTACTTTAAAGGGAAAGTGAAGTTGAATAAACATACTGTATATGTTCAAATTATATATTTGTTAAAGAAAGTATCAATACAAGAAATAAAACTTCATTTAAAGGACACATATTATGCATTTTTTTGTGTTGTTTTTTTCCTTCAAACCTGCTCTGAAGCACCTCCACATTGGAATCTCATGCACCAGAACTAATAAAAAAGTCTAGTAAAGTCACACAAGGGTTGTGTGTGTTTTCTACATCAAAAATTGAATTAGAGCTCTATTTACTCACTCCAAAGAAAACTAAAAAGGTTATGCAATCAAGCCAATCTTGCCTGATCTGCTAATCCTGCAGAAATGCTCAAAACCAGTCTGGACGATTTATGGAGTTAAAAACAGTGCAGAGTATCTCAGAGATCTATCTGTGACATCACAGATCAGGGACATTCAGAACAGTGTTTTTGGGAGAACAAAAGATATTTCACAAACAAAACTTCAGCAACATTTTTGGTGAGGAAGCAACTTTACAATAGGAGTAAAAACTCAAAAAAGTTGATTATGCATAATATGTGTCCTTTAAAGAATTCTTTTGAGCTTAGTCAGAATTATACTAACAGCACTGGGTTTAAGTGCTATTATTTTATGTTTAATTTGGGGCTAGAGAATTTTTTATCTTAAACCAGTACATTTCTCTAAATACGTATTACATTAATAACCTTTCAGTTACAGTTAGGAAATATCTGATGAAACTTAGATCAACATTACTTTACATTTTAAAAGAGGCAGCGTCTCCCACACTGATCTCATCCTGATCCAGGTCTATGACCAGCCTGACAGTGCATGCACATTATCGCTATAGTTCATAAAAGTAGCACACTTTTCTGTCAACGGAGAAAGCTCTCACTACGACAGGCGTTTCATGCATTGTGTAGCTACGTAATGTCACGTTTATCTATTTGTATCCTTACAAATAGTCATAGGATTTAGATTCAGCTGCTCAGAGGCAGTGCAGCTCTGAAGTGTGGACAGCGACAGAAGAGCAGGTGTACAGTACCGTCGTCCGTGATCACACGACCCTCATCGCTCTGACCACAACTTTCACTACTTTCCTCACAGACAGCGCCTCCCACACATTCACACCGATACCTCTTTCCCATCGCAATCACTCTCAACCGTGACAGCTCACCTCGCACTCTCCCCCGTGTCCCGCGATGTCTTACCTCCTGATTTCCACGTGTCCCAATGGAGCTCAACAGTGACCACCCACTTCCTGGTTCCACAATCTCGAACCCCATGTTAAATGGAGCTCAACAGTGAAAGATCGCCCTGGTTCTGGAAGTATTTTGCCCAATGTTACAGTGCCATAGGCTTTTCGAAAAATTCAAATATTAAGAGTTTAAAGACATATCGCGGGCTAACAGCTATGTGCTAACTCAGATTCACAGCGCGGTTGTTTTCAGTCTAAACTCTTAATATTTTAATTTTTTGAAAAGCCTATGGCACTTTAACATCGGGCAAAATACTTCCGGAACCAGGGCGGTCTTTCACTGTTGAGCTCCATTCCTTTGCATCTTCTCTTTGCAAAACATCGGCCTCTGAATCCATGCGAAAGTTAAAAACAAGCCAGTTTGGTTGATGGCAGGAGAAGTTGTGGCACTATTTGCACAGGCGCTGATGTAAGCTGCTGCTGTTTTAGCGCACAGAGGGCTTGAATTATCAAGTCGGGTGCTAATTTGCGGGTGCAAAAATAAAAAAAAATCATGTGTTATTTGTGAGCATTTTACACAATTTTTTATATTGGACGATGCGCATACAACATACTAAACAAAACAGATATGAACCACCTCAAATTCTGCATCTTTAAAGTGTGTGCATTAGGAAAATGTCATCTCTGCCAAGGTTTTGCCCCCCCTAACCTGTTTTGCACATGAGCAAATGCTTAATAAATCTGGCCCAGAGTGTCAACCTCTCCGTTTAGCCCATTATACTTCCAGGGTTCCAGGCCTCCTGTGCTGCTTCCCGAATTGTTAGTTTACCGTTCCGTTCCAAAAGCAGGTTTAATCGACATCAGCATTCAATTTGTTAAGTCTGTTTTACAGAATTTAGGATCAGGCGCAGCAATTTCTATCGCAACCAGCACAGCTGATGCGCTTTACTACAGTCGTAAATTGTCTGTCGCAAAGACGCTAAAACTTGCGCGAGTCGGTGCGAGCTTGTCATTTTTATCATAAAACATATGTCTACATGAAGCATGTTTCAAAAAGAATATAAGCAAATACAAGAAACGATAAAATTTAAGACCATTAGAGTTGAAAAATGATGCTGTGTGAAATTCAATGCTTTTAAGGCCTTGAAATTGGCTATATAAAAATTCAATACTTTTTCAATCCTGTTAAGACCCCGCGGCTACCCTGAAAAAACAAAACCTGGACAAAACTCTGAAAATTGTAAAGTCGAGTTTAGAGACTCAGTAGCCACATTTTCATTGGCCCAAGTCCACCAGACTTCTTCACTTTGGACTGTCTTGGGCTGCATTTTATTACTGTGTTTTGTGACAGAGGAGACTGACCTGAGAGTGGAGAGTTCACAGTGAGGACTCTGCAGTCCAGCACACAGCACAGACACAGCTGAGTCTCTCAGATTATTCTCACTTAGATCCAGTAGTTTCAGATGTGAGGGGCTGGACTTCAGCGCTGAGGCCACCACTTCACAGTCAGTCTCTGAGAGTCCATATTGAACAAACCTGTAAGCAGATGTTGAATGTAAATGTGTTTGTTGAGTCCTAACACAGGTGTGTGAAGCTGCTGTTTGTGAATGAGGACTGACCGAGCCTTCCTGCAGTTCCTCACCGCTGGGATCAGTCTCTGTCGACCTCCAGCAGTCGTGTTGTACTCATATAGGTTCAGTTCCTCCAGGACCTGCTCTGACATCTGCAGCATGTAGGCCAGAGCCGAGCACTGGAACTCAGACAGTTTCTCCTGTGATCGTCCTCTAGACTTCAGGAGGTCCTGGATCTGCTGCAGAAGAGACTGGTCCTTCATTTCCATCAGACAGTGGAAGATGTTGATGCTTCTGTCTGGAGACACTTCCTCTGAGCTCATCTCTTTCAGGTTCTGAATGACTTTGGGGATTTCTGATTGTTTTACTGGACTCAGCAGACCTCCTAAAAGTCTCTGGTTGGAGTCCAGACTGAGGCCATGAAGGAAGCGCACAAACAGGTCCAGGTGGCCGTTTGAACTCTTCAGAGATTTGTCAAGACAATGTTTGAAAAAGTCAGTAACTTTCAAATGTGTTTTTTCATTTAAACCAAGAAAGTTCAAAACAACCTGTTTGTCACTTCCAAAACAGTGGAGCAGGTAAACTGCTGCCAAAAACTCCTGGACGCTCAGGTGGATGAAGCAGTAGACTGATTTGTTGAAGATGACACTCTCTCGTTTGAAGATCTCTGTACAGAGTCCTGAGTAGACCGAGGCCTCGGTCAGGTCCAGACCCACCTGCTCCAGGTCTTCCTGGTAGAACATGATGTTTCCTTTCTGCAGATGTTCAAAGGCCAGTCTGCCCAGCTTCAGGAGGACGTCTGTTTCTGTCTCTGTCAGCTCCAGTGTTTTCTCTGGCCTCTGCTTTTGTCCAGACATGAACAGATCAGGTGATAAACTCTTTTTCTCTTGTGTGGTCTGAGATGTTGGCTGATACTTCCTCTTCCTCTGTGTCTGCACTAACAGGAAGTGGGCGTACATGTCGCTGAGTGTCTGGGGCAGTGCTCCGCTCTCATTGCTTCTCAACATGTGGTCCAGGACTGTGGCTGTGATCCAGCAGAAGACTGGGATCTGGCACATGATGTGGAGGCTGCGGGAGGTTCTGATGTGGGACAGGACTGTCTTACACTGCTCTTCATCTGTGAACCTCTTCCTGAAGTATTCCTCCTTCTGACGCTCAGTGATGAAGCCCCTGACCTCTGTGACCCTGTGCACACACTGCGCTGGGATCTGATTGGCTGCTGCTGGTCTGGAGGTGATCCATATAAGGGCAGTAGGAAGCAGAGTGCCTTTGATGAGGTTCACTAACAGCACGCTGACCTCTGACCTCTGTGTGACCTCAGAGATGAGCTGACAGTTAAAGTGCAGAGACAGTCTGCTCTCGTCGAGGCCGTCGAAGATGAACAGGAGTTTAGAGACGGACAGAGTGTGAGCTGTGAGCGTCTGTAGACACAACAACAACATGAACAAGAGCAAACATTGAAATGTGATCACATTTATCCACACATGGAAACACACACACTCAGGCACAAAGACTAAAGGGTTACTTACTTCTAAAAATGACAATCTAATGATCAACTTGGACACATTTCTGACACAGTTGAGTCTTTACACAGATGAAGTCTGTAATATGACTGAAGCTCATTTAAATCCTGTAAACTGACCAAACACTGCTGTGGTGTCCTTCAAACTCCATCCTCTGAACTAGACTGAAGCAGAAGAGCAGATAAAGGAGTGTCACCTGTTTGTCCAGCGCTGGATAGAACACTTGTATGAGCTCCGTCAGACTGTAGCGCCCCCCTCTGGCCAGGTTCAGCTCTCTGAAGGACAGCGGCACCACCAGGTCCAGCTCCTGGTTCTCTGAGCCCTGGGCCCAGTCCAGACAGAACTTCAGGACTGAGAAGGTCTTCCCCACTCCAGCCACGCCGCAGGTCAGCAACGCTCTGATGGACCTCTGCTCCTTCTTCTGCTCCTGCTGTGGCGCCCCTGCTGCTCCTCAGTGGCCAGTGCTTTAAAGATGTCCTGACACCTGATGGAGGTTTCCTGGACAGTCTTCTTGGAGAGTTTCTCCAGCCTCCTCTCCTCATGTTGGGCTGTGAGCTCTTCACTGAGGCCCTCTGTGATGTACAGCTCAGTGTAGATGCTGTTCAGAGGAGTTCTACTTCCTGCTCCTTCAGTTCCCTCTGTCACACTCTCACATCTGCTCCTCAGGCTCAGCTTATGCTCCTGCAGAAGCTTCTGGAGCTCTTCAGCTGCAGTGAGAGGTACACAGCACATGGATCAAGTAACATGTGTTGAATGTGTGGTCATAAACAGTGGAATATAGACTCACCTTGTGTAGTGCTGTGGACCTGCTTTTCATTTGTCATGTCAGTGTGTTGAGCCCTGGGCCTGGAGTCTCCCACTGACTTTTCTCTGTGGACAAAAACACTCAACTCATTTGATTGAAACTGATAAAGTGACTTTTATTATTTAGGTGTTGGTCCTCACAGTGAGTCTGAAGGAGCAGGTTCAGGACTGAAGTCTGGATCTCTATCTTTAGACCAGTCACTCTTCATGGACACACCACTGGACACTGAGGCTGTGGATCTGTGTCTGCAGAGAAAACATCAGCTGTTGTTACTTTGATTTGCTGAAGTTTCACTTGCAGGACAGTGTTTGTCTTTAGAACTTTAGTAGGAGCTCTGAATATTCACAAAGTATCACAAAGACAAAGTCATACTGTAGAAATCTTATGGACATGTGTCGGCCTGTCACAAGAATTACTGAGTTAAAAACAGATCAATAATCCAGAGATGAACATTATTATTTTCTGCTTCATATTTGGATGAACCTTTTCATTTGCACATAAATGTTATTTCTGTAGAACATTGGCTGTAGTGAGTTAAATCATTCACATCTGACTCATTATAGACACTGACTATTTCTTCATGTTTGATTCACAATATGTTTGGTTTACAAAGGTTTTACTGTGTGATTCTCCTGCTGTAGGGTTACAGTCTGTGGCACAATGATTATTATTGTTTATCCCAGTGGTTCTAAAGTCGTGGAGCTCTGAACTGTGGATCACCACATGAACTCAACATAGAATTTAAAGGCCCACTGTGTAACTTCTTTTTTCATCTGGATGTTTTTGTTGGAGTAAAAATGATATAAAATGTTTTTCTTACTCTGTGCAGACTTACATTTCTCCAAACTTGACTCCTGTATGTCCTGGAAGAGGGTCTCCTCCTGCTCATTTACATTAAAATGTTGTTTCTTTGGCTATAATTATTTACACTTTGGCATAAAACATCACTTTCCTCATTAAGAATGTTCCCTTTGTATTTCCTGTATTTATGCAGAGACTTTTAAGCTCTAAAAGTGACACAGTGTCACTTTAAATACAGTGTCTTATAACGTTATGACACTTATTTATGACTTATTTCAGTGGGATTGTGTCGTGGGGGTTGGGAGTCGGCTGCACCATCATTTGGAGTGTCCTGGCCTGAAAAGTTTGGAAACCCTGCTTTGTCCTAAGATTTTCGGACACTTCCAGGTCAGTAAATTATAAATTGGTTGCCTAGTTACCAGCATTACTCAGAGATTTAACTCTTGTGCACCCACTGGGGAGTTTTACTCCACTTTTTGACATTTTCACCTTTAAATTGTCCACCATTGCTACAGTTTTGTAGATAGTTACATTTTTGTCACAAACCTTAGATTAAGGCTGGTAGATTTTTTTTTTAAAGGGAACCCTGAATATAAAGACAAATATGGCTAAAATGCTAGTACTGCTCATGCTTATTAAAATAAATTACAAAGAAATATATAACTGCTTACTATTTTTTATAAAATTGTCATTGTTTATGTTGTTTTCAAGCCACTGGGAGCCGCCATTTTGGTTGATGACATAAAATAGTGTTTCCATGGTTACTTCTGTGGTTTGATTTGTGAACAGTTGAAACAAAAACACCACTGACAGTATCTTCAGTTTTACTAGATTCCACATAATCGTTCTGTATTTGGCTTTGCTCCGGCTCAAACTGACAAAGTTTAACCCAGGAATTCATGTTGCTTAGTTACCTGTTACCTGACAACACTATTTTATGTCACAACCGCAGCAAAATGGCAGCCTCCATGTCATTTCTTCATAACACTATTTTTAATACAACAACAAATACTTCCAAGGTATTTGTCCTGTATTTATATAAGTGATGATATTATAAGTGTTTTAGGATAAACATGTGATTCTATCCAAGGTTCGCTTTAAGTCACCTCACAGTTTCTCAGAGTCAGAGTCTTGTCATTTACAAATGTATTGTCCTTAAGTTCTGTTAAAACCTTTACTCCACCTTTTTTGACAGGCTGTGAAAATATAGTAGATTCTTTTTTTTAAAAACTTTTTAAGCTTAAATCTGTAAATCTACTTCTGTTCTGACTAAAAAGACCACATTTAATAAAACAAAACAAAAAAAACTCAACTATGTTTTACAGATTCTCAGAGGTAAAAATGTGACACAAAATGGCCCATTTTTCATCCAAAAAGTGAATCTAAACTGGATTTGTTTTGACCTTTTATTACAGCCTTGGACATGTTCAAAATCAGTTTTTGTGCAGAAGCAGTTTGTTCTGTTGGTGTCATTTTCCTTCCCATTGACTTCCATTATAAACACTTTTTGTCTTTGTTCTGGAAATACTCTAAAAATGTGTGATTTTCTAAACATTTGTGTTTGTTCTTTTTCAGAAGTATATAGTAAATAAATATAGCAAATAAAATATTTAGTATAATTATTCAGTCGTCAAAAAAGTGAAGAAAACAAGACACAAGGGTTAATTTTTACTTATTATTTAGTTTATTTAGAGCAAAGTGATTATTACTTAATTTATGAATAAAATAATATTATGACTTCAGTGCAGCTTGGCCCTGTTCACAAGTTTACATTAATGAAACTCATTTGTTTTTTGTTGAGAATCACCTAAATCGGGGTCGACAACCGGCGGCTCTTTAGCTCCTCTAGTGGCTCCTGTAGCTCATTCAAAAATATGAAAGTGGAAAATTGTGGGAGTATATTTTTTAGTTTAATAGATTTTTTGTAGGAGGAAAAACATGACAAACATTTTCCGATGCTGTAAAAATGTGCATAATATTAAATTTCAACATTTCTATCAACAAAGATTTACGTCATAGCAGGAGACACACGTTTCTTTCAGCTCCGCAGGCTGTTGTGTAAAAAAACGGCAGGTGTGTCAGGGGCGATGGATCCAAAAGGGAAAAAGAGAAAGATAACTGAGAATGGATTCAACTGTTCTTGGACCGAATCATTTGCTTTCATTGTAAATGCAGAAGGATTGCCTGTAATGTCTGCTTTGTAATGAGAAGTTGTCTAATCACTCACAGATCAACAGCGAGAGCAGCACGGGGGAAAACTTTCTCAAGTGATGAATGAAAAACTGTTTTTTATGCACAAAGAGACGGAAGACTTTGGGTAAAATAAACTGGATTTAGTGGAAAGAGAACTTTGCCTTTGTTTAAGTTAATCTAGACACTTGTGTGCATTCTAAGGCTTATATAAGGCTTAAGTTTTATTGCGGCTCCAGACAGATTTAGTTTTTTTTTTTAGTCCATTATGGCTCTTTGAACATTTTGGGTTGCCGACCCCTGACCTAAATCCAACTTTTCACATCTCAGGTTTTTCTGCTTCGCTCATTGATTCTGTACATTTTCATTCTCATCGGCAGAGTTGGGAATACTTTTGTATTTAAAACAACATTTCAGAATTAAAGCACCTGTAAAACTGGTGTAGAAGAGTTTCTGTAGAGTCTGTTGAGTTTAAGGTGATTACATCTCATGAGGAAAAGGTTTTGTACAGTC
>JBBPFD010000422.1:0-22124 GCA_038363315.1 Mugilogobius chulae
TGTCAAGTAACTAAGTATTTTCACTCAAGTTCTGTACTTAAGTAGTTTTGTAGAGTATCTGTCCTTAATAGTCCTTACATTTTAAAAACAGGTGAGTTACTATTTTATGTCCAGAAAGATCTTTTAAAACCAGGTCAGAGCTGCTGCTGCCGAGGATTAAACATGTTTGAACAAATTAACAACTGAAAAAAAATGATTCCTAACAAAGATGACATTTGTGATAAAAATCAGATGAATTTTAATTTATTTATTGTAAAGTCGGGGGTGCACGGTAGCAGAGTGGTTAGAGCTCTGGCTTCCCAATAAGGAGGTCGTCGGGTTCGACTCTCGGGTCGGACCACATCAACATCTCACGATCTCTCTGGGTGTAGTTTGCATGTTCTCCCGTGTCACCAGTGGGTTTTCACCGGTTCCTCCAAAACATGCATGTTCAGGTTAATTGTTCATCACTGTAAATTTCCTCTGTGAGTGAATGAGAGAGTGAATGTTTGTCTGTCTAAACTCTGCGACGAGTTGCCACTGTCCAGGGTGTTCCCCGCCTAAGCCCAAAGTTACTGGATAGGCTTCAGTCAACCGCGACCCCTCACGGGATTAAGCGGTAGAAAATGAATGAATGAATGAATTAAGTCCATCTCACACTTCACAACATTACAAACCAACCAACTAAAATGTTTTAAACCCTGGATTTTAATCTTTTTTGTTTTAGTTAAAATGGTTTTACTGACGTACCTAGATTATATGATTTGTTTGGTCCTTGTTTCAATAAATTTGTTCTTATTTCAAGTCAAATTATTATTTGCTGGTGAAGTACGACATTTTTAGAAATGTGAGTCAAATCTCTTGAAAAGAATCAGAAATGTCTTGAAAGCAAAATAAGCTGCCACATTTCTAGTTTTAGTAGTTTTAACAGACTTTATAACTTTTGGCAGGTTTTTTTTTGCTTGTAGATTTATTTCTGGGTTTTTTAAAGTGGCCACTTTAAATTTTCTTATTGTGTCAATAGTCATCTTGATTTTTAATGTATCTTTAGTGAAAATAAGATTTGCCAGATGGATCTAGTGCAGGGGTGCCCAAACTTTTTTCCTTAGTGGGCCAAAATTTGCTGATTTTTTCTTCGCGGGCCAAAATGTATTGAATTGAAGAGTGCCAAGGGCCAAACGTAATTTTGTTTGGCATTTAAAAAAATATTTTGAGAAGAGATGAAGGTTAAAATATCTTTTATTAACACGTTTTAAGAGATTGCACATGAATTTTGTCATTTGACAGTCTTTTCAGCACAAAATTGAATCAAACAGTTAATCCTAATAACCTAAACAACCCTTCGCGGGCCAAATTGAACCCTCTGGCGGGCCGAATTTGGCCCCCGGGCCCCACTTTGGGCACCCCTGATCTAGTGTATCTTTCTTCTTCAAATCCAGTTGCATTTTTTCCACTCATTTCAAGTGAGAAAATGCTATTTTTTTTTTTTCATATTTTAGCTAAACAATCCCCTTCACTCTTGTGATTTTGGCAAATATTGTTTTAAGACAATAAGCTCAAATGTGTCAAAAGCAGTGATCCAGTTTTTATTATTTTATTTGTGACTTGACAAATTAATCGATTTTGATCAGTTTTAGACCTGCTTTAGTCCAAACCAAGCTCAGACCTTGCCTTTTACATTTAGAATAGTAAAGTTTATTTTTAGATTTGCTTTATAGTTAAATTCTAAACATCTTACACAAACTCGCTGTGAACAACCGAACTCCACGTCTTTATCATTTGAGGTTTTTCGTTGGCGATTACATTTTTGCATCAATTTCTTGGCTACAATTACATTTCATCTTTTTTTAAAATTTCCTCTCCAATCTTCTCTTTAAACAGGGAACTTACAAATAACCACTCGTCGTCACTCTTCGTCATCTGCATCGTCACACACAAAACAAAAAGAAATTACAAACCGAACCTTTAAAAACAATAAAAATGAAATCGTCGCGACACACAGGAGCGTGCAAGTCTCTTTCCCGCCGTCAAAACCCATCCAAAGATTCAAAATAATCCGCTTTTTTTCATTCAAAGTCTGTAATAAATCCTCTCCTTTTCGCTTCAGAGTCACAGTGGAGGAACGAAACATGGCTTTGACCCGGCGACTTTTTCGGATTCCCGGGTCGGAAATTGCAAAAGTTAAAGCGAAAAAAGAAGCAGGGAAGACTCAAAATCCAAGAATCTACCCGAAATCTTAAAATATCCGTTGAATATTTTCGTTTTAAGTTCCCTTTTCGATCTCGTTGCGACGCAGGACAATCGTGTGCTTTTTCCAAAACGGCTCACAAACCCTGCGTTGTTTTATTTTTTATTATTTTAATGTCCAACGACGACGATGCTGCTATGTGCCAAAGATTATCGCTCGGAAAGGGTTCAAAGGAGTTCACGAAGATCCAGGAAAATGTTTTTGGCGTTTTTGTCGATGCGCAGTTGTTCTCCAATCCGGGATCGATCGGTAAAGACGATCGATAAGAAGTCAGCGATCAGAAGGCTTGTCCTGTTTAAATAAGCCACGTGAGTCCGGTCCGAAGTCAGAAAAGAAGTGAACATGGAGTGGTTTTATAGTTTAGAGAGAAAATGTATGTTTGTGTCAAGTTCTGTAGGTTCTGGGTGAAGTTTAGTATAATGTATTATCATTGTTTGTTTTTCTATAATTTATTAATATACATGAGGTGGAGTGCTGGTTTAACTTAGTCCTGGTTCAGCTTAAACTAGGATTAAATGAGTGGTTCTGTTGAATGTGGGTTTAGTCCTGGTTTTGACAGCCTTTTTTAGTTCTGGTTTAGTCCTGTTTCAGTCCTGTTTCCGTCCTGCTTTGGTTCGGTTTTAGTCCTTGTTCAGACCTGTCTTAGTCCTGCTTTAGACCTGGTTTAGTCCTGGTTTAGTCTAGGTCAGTCCTGCTTTTAGTTATGCTTTTTGTCGTGCTATAGTCCTGTTTTTTGTCCTGTTTTAGTCCTGTTTTTGTCCTGTTTAAGTCCTGTTTTTGTCCTGTTTTAGTCCTGCTTTTTGTCCTGTTTTAGTCCTGCTTTTTGTCCTGTTTAAGTCCTGCTTTTTGTTCTGTTTTAACCTTTTTTGTAGTCCTAGTTTAGTCCTGATTTAGTCCTACTTTAGTCCTGCTTTAGTCTTGCTTTAGTCCTGGTTCAGGCCTAATTTTAGTCCTGTTTTAGATCTGTTTTAATCTTTGCTTGGTCCTGGTTCAGACCAGTTTTAGGCCAGCTTTGAGTCCTGCTTTGATTCCTGTTTTAGTCCTGGTTCAGACCTCATATGAGTGGGTATAGAATGCTGTATCTGCTGGGGCTGCAGAGGTAAAGGTTCAATCCTACTTTAGTCCTGGTTCAGACCTGGTTATATGAGTGGTTCTGTGGGTATAGAATGCTGTATCTGTTGGAACTGTAGGGGCGGAGGTTCATTCCTGCTTTAGACTTGGTTCAGTCCTGTTTTAGACCTAGTTCAGTCCTGGTTCAGACCTGGTTATATGAGTGGTTCTGTGGGGATAGAATGCTGTATCTGTTGGAACTGTAGGGCGGAGGTTCATTCCTGCTTTAGACTTGGTTCAGTCCTGTTTTAGACCTAGTTCAGTCCTGGTTCAGACCTGGTTATATGAGTGGTTCTGTGGGGATAGAATGCTGTATCTGTTGCGGCTGCAGGGGCGGAGGTTCAGTCCTGTTTTTGTCCTGGTTCAGACCTGTTTTAGTCCTGGTTTAGTCCTGGTTCAGTCCTGTTTTAGTCCTGGTTCAGACCTGGTTATATGACTGGTTCTGTGGGTATAGAATGCTGTATCTGTTGCGGCTGCAGGGGCGGAGGTTCAGTCCTGGTTTAGTCCTGGTTCAGACCTGATTCAGACCTGTTTATATGAGTGGTTCTGTGGGTATAGAATACTGTATCTGTTGCGGCTGCAGGGGCGGAGGTTCAGTCCTGTTTTTGTCCTGGTTCAATCATGGTTCAGACCTGGTTATATGAGTGGTTCTGTGGGTATAGAATGCTGTATCTGTTGCGGCTGGTTTAGTCCTGGTTCAGTCCTGTTTAGTCCTGGTTCAGACCTCATATGAGTGGTTCTGTGGGTATAGAATGCTGTATCTGTTGCGGCTGGTTTAGTCCTGGTTCAGTCCTGTTTAGTCCTGGTTCAGACCTCATATGAGTGGTTCTGTGGGTATAGAATGCTGTATCTGCTGCGGCTGCAGGGGCGGAGGTTCAGTCCTGGTTTAGTCCTGGTTCAGTCCTGGTTTAGTCCTGGTTCAGACCTGGTTATATGAGTGGTTCTGTGGGGATAGAATGCTGTATCTGTTGCGGCTGCAGGGGCGGAGGTTCAGTCCTGGTTCAGTCCTGGTTCAGACCTGGTTATATGAGTGGTTCTGTGGGTATAGAATGCTGTATCTGTTGCGGCTGCAGGGGTGGAGGCAGTTGCAGCGGCAGCAGAGCCTCCACCATGTTGTGACAGTGATGCGGAGGCGGCGTTCCTTCGCTGCTGGAACTCTCGGCCACTTCTCCTCCGTGGAAGAAGTAGTCGCTCTGCAGAATGAAACACTCCACCACGGACTGGTTGAGCTTGGTGGTGGAGAGCGTGTCCATGTTCTCGAAGTCCGGACGCATCAGGGTGGGCCAGAAGCAGATGAGAGGTTGTCCGCCGTCATCAGGGTGGTTTTACTGTGCTGACTCACCCTGGAGACAGAAAACAAGAGGAGAAGTTAGATTTCTGTGGAAAAGTTAGTGTCAGCGTCATTGACTTGGTGCAGATGTGGTTAGGGTTTGAAGTAAAGCTTTGCTAAAGGTTGTTATCATTTGTCTTTCTTTGTCTCCTTCCTTGATTCCTTTGTAATGATTAAGTCTTGGACACAGAAATGCAAGCAAGGAGAGAGGAGACATGATTGAAGAGATGATTTAGTCCTGCTTTTAGGCCTGGCTTAGTCCTGGTTTAAACCTAGTTTAATCCTGTTTTAGTTCTGCTTTAGTCCTGGTTTAGTGTTGCTTTTAGACCTGGTTTAGTCCTTGTTTAATCCTGTTATAGACCTGGTTTAGTCCTTGTTTAATCCTGTTATAGACCTGGTTAGTCCTGTACTATGAAGCTAGATTTGGGGTTTAGCGAGGTAAGTTCTGGGTTAAACTGGTCTGACGGTCCTATGAAGCTGGATCACTTTCTATGAGGGCAGATCTCTATGGCAACATGCGACAAACTCATAACCTGCTCTGTACCAGGTTAAGTCCCGAATAAGTTAAAAAGACGAGGTGCTGGCCAATTAGAGACGAGAGAGAGAGAGAGAGCGCAGCGGAGAAATGAGGAAATGCGAAAGTCCTGACGTATTCTTTTATATCAATGCGAGCAAGGAGCAATGAGATCTAACAGTAACTAGACTGAAAAATAATGTTTAATCTCTATGATGATTAACGCTTTCATTGTCAAGAAATAATGATTGACTGCACTTTGTGCACATTTGACTCTGGATCTTTACGCATCAGTTTGACTCAGACAAAAGTCTGAGCTAAAGACACAGCTCATTCAGACTAAGGTCGATCTATTAAATGTTTGGTGATGTTGCACATTTGTGTTTTAGTCTGTTGTATCCATGCAGGACATTTAAGTGAGCTCTTTAGCGTAACTTCTGTGTGATTGGTCTTAAGCGCAGACTTCACTTAAAGCTGCAGTGCGTTTCCTTCTCTTAGATTTAATACTCTTATATTTTGCTTCATGATTGACGTTTCCTCACGTTTGAAGTCTGCAGCTCGATTGTTCTGATTGGTCAGTTTGCGTTAACCCCGCCTCCTGTGATACGACTTCATTGAAAAAATCCAGAGTTAACAGATCCAGTTGTGAACTCGTTTTATAGGACAGTTTATCCAGAGAGGCTTATGTCTGGTTTAGTCAACCCGGGAAAGAGAAACTTATCCAGGATCAGTTCGCAACGTTCGTAGTACAGGGCTCTGGTTTAGTCCTGTTTTAGACCTGGTTTAAACATGTTTTACTCCTGGTTTAGTCCTGGTTTAGTCCAGTTTTACCTGTTGAGGTGGGTGATGATGTATTTAAACACATTATAATTCACTGGAGGAAACTTCTTGACGATTTCTCTTAAAACCAGAAGCCGCTCCATGTAGTCCACGATTTCTGCCAAAAACACACAGAAACAACCAGTTAAACAGAATCTACAAAGAAGAAAAAAACAAACACTTGTTTCTCATTTTACGGCTAAATAATAATAAAAAGAAGCAGCAGCAGTGTCTTGTCACAATCAGCAGAGGGCGCTCCCGTATTTCATTGACTTTCCAAAGAAACGACAGAAACAAACGAAAAACATATTAGGTTTTTATACCAATAGAAGATGTTCAGTGTAAAATATGATGATGTCATTAGTTCAGATTGTGGGCGGGGCCAGTTTTACTCATTCACAGTGTTGGGAAAATACTTTGAACATGTATTTATTTACAGAATACCTGGGGAAAAAAAAGGTATATTTCATTGAATTTTATTACAAGATTGAATCTGAGACTATTATCTGAATACTTTAAATACATTCAGCCTGTATTGCATTATGTTTCTAGTGTAAAGACATGACATATTCAGATTAAAACAGCTTTTTATGTGGGTTCAATGTTTGTTATGTATTTAATTATACAAGACTAGACCAAGATCATAAAAAAGTATTCTTGAGACCGGTCTTAAATCGGTCTGGAGTACTTTTACTAGTGATGCATGAGTGTCAGATAAGCTCCTTCTGATCCAAACTGCTGGGAGTTTTCTAAGAGAGTTTCTGTGCTGTTGTCTGTGAATGCTGGTGATGTGACCTAACCCCAAAACAGTGAGTTTGAGTAAAGCAGCTGATGAGTATTAACACAGCGTAGGTCCAGACTAGGACCTCTGCAGACAGACGTATCTACACTTGCAGCTGTAATGTAGTTTTAATGTGTGCAGGTTTGAGTTTAGTTAGAGTCCTGACATTTTAAGCACATTTTTCAGGTCAAGTTGAATTTTAACTAGAGATGCACCGATCCGATACTGGGATCGAATATCGGTGTCGATCCAGGAAATTTTGCTGGATCGAGTATCGGCTCCATAATATCGGTTCAGCCGATATCATAGTTGTGTTTAATTGGACATAATGAGTCTGATTTATAGGCTGATGTTGAGCCAGAATGTCTCATAATGTTTGACATTTTATTCTTTCTCTCTCTCTCTTTCTTTCTTCTCTTTTTCTTTCTCTCTCTTCTCACTCTCCTCTCTTTTCACTTTCTCTTTTCTTCTTTCTTTCGCTCTCTCTCTTTCTCTCCTCACGCTTTCTCTTTCTATCTCTCTCCTCTCGCTCTCTTTCTCTCTCTTCTCTTTCTTCTCTCTATTTCTCTGTCATCATTCTCTCTCTCTTTCTCTCTTTCTTCTCTCTTTCTCTCCTTGCGCTCTCTCTCTTTCTTCTCTTCTCTCTCTCCTCTCATTCTCCCTCTCTTTCTCTCTTTCTTCTCTTCTCTTTCTTCTCTTCTCTCTTTGTCTCTCTCTTCTCTTCTCTTTCTCTCTCTCTTTCTTCTCTTCTCTCTTTCTTCTCTTCTCTCTCTTTCTCTCTCCTCTCTTTGTCTCTCTCTCTTCTCCTCTCTCCCTCTTTTCTCTCTCTCTCTTTCTTCTCTCTCTCCTCGCGCTCTCTCTTTATTTCTCTCTTTCTTCTCTTCTCTCTCTTTTTCTCTCTTCTCTTTCTCTCTCCTTAAGTTGTTCAGTTTGTCTTGCAGTATAAATAACATTATATGATCAAAAGTCTTATGTTTTGAAAAGGAAAAAAGAGCTATTTCAGTCCTTGCACAAGTATCGGTTGATATCGGGTATCGGCAGATGCTCAATTCTAAAGTATCGGGATCGGTATCGGAACTGAAAAAGCTGGATCGGTGCATCCCTAATTTTAACTCAGGTCAAGCCGGGCGAGTCATGAAAAAACCTGATCACTAACTACTACACTAGTCTTTAACGTGTTTACTGTAACCACAACTCACGGTCGCTGTCTTAACTTACAAGTATTATTCGTTTTAAGCTGATTTAGTGAAAAACTCATCAACTATAAACCTCATCAAAACAGACAAATAGGCATGGGACGATATTAAAATTTGCACTCACGATTATTGTGACCAAAATAATCGCGATTAACGATATTATCACGATAATTTACTAAATGTAAAAGTGCACAGATTCAAAATCACTGAAATATTTATCAGCGCACATTAGGGATAACCGATTAACCGGTTAACTGTGACTAATGCCTTGTTCGAGTGAGACGTCTTTCACGGTTAAACTGACAAATATTCACACGCTCCAGCAGATGGCGCCAACTGCCCCTGAACAGCTCTGGCGTTTGTCAGAGAGATCGCTAAAACTACAAAAACAATGTTTATCTCAGAAGGACTGAGCAAACCTGCGACACTGCAGTGTTTATGAACTAATATCAACCATGCAGGATTAATTAACTTGGATTTTATGTTGGTGAAGAACAGACTGGGCTAGCTTGCCTGGGAAACTATCGATGTTTTTACTTGTTCAAGACAAGCTAAGGTAAGCAGCTAACGTTAGCATCAACTTTAAAACATGACTCCTAATTTGAGAGTAGTTTTATATAATACATGGTGCAAAAGTGCATTAAACCGTGTTTATAGAGGCTTCTATTCAGCCGTGTTGTTTCAGTTTAAAGGCCTGTCGCTGACTCGCTGCTCTCTCGTAGCTGCTGTGTCTAAATTATAACACGTCCAGTGAAAATAACAGCAATAAAAAAGTACCACGTTAACGTGTTCGGTTAATCGATTATTGACTGTGAAGATCTCCAACTAACGGTTAAAGAAATTTTTGAAAAACGTGCATCCCTAGCGCACATATGTATGTGTTTGAACAATACTTATTGTATTTTGGTCTAAGTACAATCAATAATGATTCAAAGTGAACAAATGTTTACAATGTTGAGCAAAAATCTACTAACTTTGTCTCAGAGTCATTAATTAACTTTAACACATGAACCTTTTCTTTGTTTAACCATTAAAACAGCTTTTACTGGGTTCACAGCGTCAGGTTTTAGATGCTCTTATGAAGCCACAGGCGCGAACCTGCTGCTATAATTGCAATTATGATCATCACGATAATGAAAAAACGCCACGATTATTTAATTGCGACCTTTAATTACCGCGATTAGCGATAATATCGTATATCGTCCCATCCCTACAGACAAACTGGTAAAACCAATCAAAATGTTCACTGTGTTTTACTGGAAGCATGCACATAATGAGACCTGTCGCCTGCAGAAATCATAGTTTTAAAGAAGTTCAATATTTTTTTTACACATTTCATGGCAAAGTACAATCTTAAGATGAGGAAAAATTGTCTTGCCAACAATCTGGACTTAAGACATCTTCAAATTCCAAAACAAATTCCATGTTTTTGTAGTTCTTACGATTGTCACCTGCATAAATATTTAAATACAGCTTATATTGATCTTTCAGGACGTAATTCCAGCCTCGTTTCTCCTTCTCTGTGTCGTGTCGTGTCTCCTGTCGCCGTTTTAACCAGTTCTGCCGTTTATTTTTAGCCCAAACGTCTCTGCGGAGCTTCACCTGCTCCGGCTCCATCCATCACGCTAACGAGGACCTGCTTTACTTTACTTCCTCAGTGTGTCAGAGTTCAGAGGTCACGAGGTCAAACACAGAGCTGTTTCAATTCAAACGACGACTACATTACCCACGATGCAACTGTTATTAAGAGATAAAACCACGATAACTTCAATAATGAGTAAAGTTAAAGTGAATCAGCGCAGGCAGACGTCACAGCTGCTTTAGTGAACGTTATAAGATGTTGTAATAAGCGTGTCATAAGAGTGTTATAAGCGGTGTCGTACTTGCGGCTTCCACCAGCTCCGGGTGCAGGCTGTAGGGGATCAGAGGGTCCGGCAGGTCGGCGAAGAAGGCTTTCAGAGCTCCGGCCGCTGCGTTTATGGCCACGTCCAGGACCACGAAGTCTATGCTGTGATCTGAAGAGAAAGAGCGAGAGAGAAACAGTCATAACAGCAAACAGTAACAAAGACTTAGAACCACGAAGTCTAAGGCTGTGATCTAATAGAGAAACAGAGAGAGAGAAACAAGTTATTACAGAAAACACTAATACTACTTTTTTTTTTCCAATGTACATATGGATGTTTACATTTGAGAAAACCACTGCTGCAGCGTCCTCTACCAACACGGATTTTTCAGTACAACACCTCCACAAATAGTTTTATTGAGATTATAAGGACATAGTCCTGGCTTGTTCTCTGGTATATGATGCATTCTGGGAAATGGCTGTATAATATTTCTCACAGATGACTTGGACTTGAGTCAGACTTGAGTCACTCTTTTGATGACATGTGACTTGGGGTGTGAATCTTTGAGTGGAAGGGAATTCAATTTGATTTAGATTCTTGTGGTTACGAATCAATTCAAAAACAATTCTCAATTCCGATTTTAAATGTAGGGGAGAGCGGGGTTATTTGTCACACGGGTAGGTTGTCACAATCACTGTATCTCGGCTTGTGATTGGTGCATTTGAAAAAAAGTCAGATTAAAATGTTCATTAAATGAACCAAAATGCACTCGCTAAAAAATTTCTGTAAACTTTTGTTCAAGATTGTGATACGACGAAATAAAAAAAAATTGTAGCAAAAAGTACATTTTCTGATGTTCTATTTTTTTCCCAAAATTGTTTTGAAAGTTTAAAACTGTGACTTTACAAAGAGTCAGAGAGACAGTTAGGACTGTTTTTATCAGAGCTGGTTTAAAAATGTAGAAGAAATCTGAGGTGAGAGTAAAACAGTCAGAGCGGGGTCGGTTGTCACACTTTTACTAAAGACACATTTTCTCCAAAATACTGTATTTTAAATATTCCAATTCAAAGCAGGAACCAGTGTAAAGTTTCAACTAAAAAATAAATCTAATTCTTGTCATGGAGCTTGTTCTGTTCAAAAGTTATTGATCACTAATTCACAATAAAAATATAGTTTTACATTCTCATTAGAATCTTGACAAAAATGCATTTTTTAAATTTCCAGTCGCCTTTTTCTTGTAATTTAACGTCTCCTGATTCAGAAAATGTAAAACATTCTTGAATCAAAATGAAATCCAACATCAAAAAATCAGACCAAAGACAAGACACATTTGTCTGCCATTGACATAACATTGTGACAACCAATCCAGACTTGAGGTTGGTTATCAGGTGAACAATTAACATTAAATGATCAATAACTTTTGATCAGAATAAGACAGAGAACAGCAGGCAGATTCATTAGTTACACAAGACTTTGAGCTTTTCTCTGTTGTTAAAATGGTTCATGTGAGATTTACTGTTTTGAGAAATTTAAATCAAAGTAAAAAATGTGACAACCATCCCCGCTCTGCCCTAGACCTAATTTTAATTTTAATTTGGGAAATTTAGATTATATTAGTAAATAGGTCTGTAAGGCTGTTTTACCACAATCAGTTATTACACTTATGTGTTTGTCAATGCTTGATCATTGATTCTGTATAATATTTACAAAATGGGTCACTGGCCCTTTAATGCAGACAAGTTGTGGCTCTAGTTATGCTGCGTTCCTGGGAACTGGGATATTTCCCACTTGAAAAATACCAGTTCCCAGTTCAAAGCGTTCCAACGCAATCAACTCGTATAAAAACATTATGGCTACTGCTAACCTTTAGGCTAAACAAAAGTAACGTTAAATAACCTGTAATCATGGTTTACATTGTTTTTGTGGCATTTAAACCCCCAGATTCATTTATTGTGGTGATTGTTTAACTTGTATGTGAAGTGGGACTTCCTCGACCAGGTCCCAGTTCACAAGTGGGATTTACCAGTTCGAGTGGCGTTCCAGCGCATTTAAGTGGGAAGTGGGAACTATCCCAGGAACGCATCATGAGGTCCGAGTTCCGACCTCCGAGAGAATGACTGGAACGCACTAGGATTCCCACTTCACATGAGAGAGAAACATTGGTTACCCGTAATGTCCAACAATAATATTTTTTTTTTATTAGTAAATGTTATTTTTCTTTTTTTCAAATTTACTTTTTATTGAAAAACGTATTGTACATTGTGCATTGCACTCAATAAAATTACAATGTTCTTGCTTCTCCATTTTAAAAATAAACACAACAATAACATCAGCAACAGTGTGAGGAGCAAGGCCCTTATCAAAACACAAATACCATCCCCTACCATTCTACAGGCTTTAATTTCCAATGTTTTAGAATATCATATGATCTTGTAGTTAAACAGCTTGAATAGGCATTAACAGTTATCAATTACCACCGATAATCATAAATTTGCAATATGTAGGTCAACATTTTCCTAACTTTTCTAGATGTGACCGAATCAGCCCTGCCAGGCCAACAAGCACTGAGAAAGCACTGAAAAAACAAAACAATTTCAATGACAGTTTATGTAAAATCCGATCTTATAGGCTTTACATATTCTGTCCTCTTAGACCAAGTTGTGTAGAAAACTTCCAACGCAGCTTTAGTCTTGTGTGTTTCTCTGTTATGATTTGTATTCTAACAGCTTTTGGCACAGGCCCAGCTGCACATGTGTTTCTCTTTATTCATTTCGAGCCGTTTCTTCGTCTCTGGGGCGAATCTGCAGCACAAACTCAGGTCCGAACTGTGTCAGACCTGCTCCAGCTTCGGCAGAACGTTTTTTAAAATCTGGAAGTAATCAAACAAAATGGACGCTGGCTTTTTGTGGAGCTGAAGTTCGGCTGGTTTTGTGAAAGAGATCAGATTTCAGAATGTGATGTTTGAGCAAGGAAAACACCCAAAATTATGTCTCTCTGTTAAGGATGCTGCAACAGAAATCATCACAAATTAATGATTTCTTTATGATTATTAAAACATTTCTTTCATTCCCAGAGTTTGAGAACAATTTGTCAATAATAACAAATAAGTTAATGCTTCTAAAGTTGCTTCTAAAGTAGTCACAATATATGTTTTTCAGAGAGAGTGAGCAGGGAATCCTTCACAGTCGTCTCTGTTTACATGATCAGTTGCTTCTGGAGGCATCTTTCTTTTCAAACAGATTCCAGACAAAACATGTTGGACTAAAAACACAGTTGAGTAAGTTTAGAGCAGATATTTGATCTTTAAACTGAAGAAAAGACGAAGCTACTGGACTAAGACTGGACTAGGACTGGATTAGGACTGGACTAGGACTGGATGTAGACTGGACTAGGACTCAACTAGGACTGGACTAGGACTCTGAGGAGAACGACACATGCAGCGAGTCTAGAAACTTCCTCTTCAGTGAGCGAGTGGAAAGTGTCAGAGGAAGTCAAACTACTGGATTTATTCAATATTATTTATGCTCCAGAAAAAAGGCTGAATCTATAGAATCTGCATCAGAAAGTACAAAAGTGCTGTTCTGCCTTCTCGTCTGTAATGCTGCGTTCAGACCGGAGTGTCGGAGCATCCAAAGCGTCCAGTTTACATGTTAAATCAATGTAAACCTGCGTCTTGAGGCATCCAGCGAAGTTGCGGTGCGAATTGGCCTCTATAGGGCATTGAAATTCGCTTGTTCACGTCTTGCGATATGAACGCTCAGACCTGCGGTGGACACTTCAGACGTCGAGACCAGAGTTGGGCTTTGCTAAACTTTCAAGCGTCGAACCAACCAGACACTGCTCTCCTGTGACATAGTAACATGTTGTTCTCCTCTCTCATCAGGGGGAAAGGAGGACCGTTTACTCAAGTCTTTTAATATTTTTTATTAACAAAAAGTCTCTCTTTTTTTTTTTCAAAGGCTTGGTTGTTTGTTGCTCTGAAAATCTGGCGACACAAACAAACAACAAGGACTGACAACGCCTCACATGGATCTATTCTAAATGATTGTGGTGTTTAAACCTGCTGTACGACGTGACACTGGAGGAGGACAGAGGCAGCAGAAGAACTGTCTGGAGGAGGAAAAAGTTGTGCGATTGGGTAAACTACGTTTTATAAATGCAGCAGCCTCTCTCCCTCTCTCAGGGATCTGTCTACGAGCAAAACAAAGACTTTTGCAATAAAAGCAACGCACAGATGTGTGTTGGGGCATAAAGAGTGTCCTTGTCCACCGACACGCGTTGGGGCATTTTGGACGCCTTTTGGGGCGTCCGCTTTGAAAACATTCTGCGTCATAATAGACACTTCGACACTGTCCAGTGTGAACGCAGCATAAAGCAGCTTTTGTTGGTTTAAAGATGAAAAAGACACTCATCCTCATTGTTTTAATCATATAAACCTCATATTTTTATCCTAAAGACATTATTTTATTGTCGTCACTCACTGTCTTTCATCAAAAAGCAGAACCGAGGAAAACAACATTGACATGAGGTTTGATTTAGAAAAAGGACGTTATCTCAAAAGTTTCTCGTCAAACGCTGAAATCTAATGAAAACAATAAATTTCAAATGTCTATAAAAAGAGAACGGATTAATGTAGAATAACATTTATTTTTTTTAAATGAAAGTAGACACTTGTAGGTCTCTTTTGATGTACAACATGTCAGGATTCCAAATGCACTAAGTTTTCTGTGGAGCTGTGAATATTGTTTAAAATTAGCAAAAAGGCCTGGCAGAGAAGAGAACAGGACTGGAGCTGAAAGAGTTAATAAGGCACAGATTGAACTCCATGGACTTATTTTTGGTCAGGATTAATATTTTCTTGGTTGCACAATTTGATTACAACCCAATCTTGACATACTCACTGCAAAAAAAAGTAGAAAAAGACTCATGTTTACCTTGATCGAACAACTTCTGGATGTTGTCTTGGTCCGTTTTGTTGCCGCTGACTCTGTACAAACCTTCTGTGGTCAAACCTGCAAAAAACACAAAGAAAAAAATCATAAATTTCAAATAAACTTTCTGCAAATTCAGCGACTTTTATCAGAACGAAATGAGCAGCTTCACAGAAAGACGCGTCGAGTGGAAACAGATGGCGGACACAAAAACAGTCTGCGAAGGATTAAGAGGAATTAAAAACACAATGACTCCAGTCCATCTTGGATTTTGGGAATTACCGACGCTCCGAAACTGAAGATTTACCAAAGACTAAACTGTGACTGCGAATGGAATAACAAGCACAACGAAACAAGCTAAAACTTGTCAGAAAAATCACAAATAAAACCATCTTTGCTCCTGATAAAATCCTGTTCTTGTTTATGATTTACTGTATGAGTCAGACAAAATCAAAATCATGACTGAAGAGTTTTTCAGAGACACAGGGACAAAACTAAACGAGCTTAATAATGACTAAAGATTGTGCTGATGATGGAGCAGCGAAGGAGACGTCAATATGTTTCTTCTGCTGCTGCTGCTGCAAGGTCAGAGTCACTGCGACATTTCAAACTAAAAGAACTACAAGATGACTATGAACATCACGAACAATATGAGATGTTTTTTTGAAAGTAATGTCCCAGACAAGAGTCAAAAATGGTGACCATCATCTTTATTATTTTAGGCTCTTTAAAACTTGTCATATTAATCATGAGTCTAGCGCTCTGCTGTGAGTTAAGTTGGGTGAGTGCACACCAGGCACAGTAAGCGTTTTCCCACATGAAAGTACCAAGAACTAACTTCCCATTCCCTTAGACCAGACCTAGGAAAAATGCGAACCGGGGGCCAAATGCGGCCCGTGACCTGTTTCAATCTGGCCCCGGAATATTTTTGAGAAACAGAAATGCATGACTAAGTTTAAAGGGGACCTTTTATGTCAAATTCACTTTTCTAAGTTTTTAACCTTGTTATAACGGCCTTCCTTCATCATTAGTTTATTCAAAGTTATATTTGAATTGATTCATTCATGTTGGAGTAATCTTGTTTTGTTCTTCAGCTGCAGCTCAAGTGCTCAGAAATCCCTGTTCTCACCTACCACCTATCCCCTCCCACTTGTCTGTATTTACTTGTTATATTTCAAAAGATTAACACTCAAAGTGAAGCATAAATGGTTCAATACTGTCCCATATCCACTTTCCAACAATAAAAAATAGTTTTTAAAAATCTGTTGCTTTTTACAGTTACATTTTTAAATGAAGAGGCGGGGCTTATCAGTTCTGCAGTTTTGAACAGGAAGTCAGTAGAGCTGTTCCTATTGTTACGTTGTTTTAGATCAACTTTGTGTTTTACAATGAACAAAAGGTACATTACTGATCTGTATATGTTCTAGATTTTTACTAAATATAAAAAAAAAAACACAATAGGACCCCTTTAAGAGACAAAAACTTGGGCTACGACAATAAACTTGTAGCACATTAAATTCCCAGTGTTTTAAGAATAAAGTTAAAGCCATGAAAAGCAATTTTTCATTATGAGACTTGTTTTATGAGATTAAAATTCTTATTTGGATCATAGATCCACAGATCATTGCTTTAAAGTTGGGGTAACTAACTTTTTCAGTTGTAAATTAGTAAACTTGTGCTTTCCACTAAAAAGTATATCGTAAATACAGCACTTTGTGAAAAAATGAGACCTCTGAGTACTGTCTGAATTGAATAATAAAGAATTTAAATTCTCATCAGGAGCTGAATGCAGCTCTCTGATTGGCTGAGCTTGGGTGGTCCTCTCCAGTTTCACTTTGATGTTTGTAAAAAGAGATTTTTAAGCTATAAATGCAACCAAAATGAATACATGTCGATATGAACCATGTGTCGAAAGATTTATGAGAGGAAGTTGTCAGATTTAAAACCTAAATCGTGTTTGTAGCGTGAAAATCAGCGACTCCACCTTTAAATATAAAAATCTATTGTGTGTCTTTATGCAAACATTTGACTTGTCCAAGTCCAATTCCTGATTTTTTTTCTCATAAAATCACAATTTTATTCTCACAAAACTACACATTTAATCTATGAAATATCTTCTTTTTATGGCTTCAACTTTATTCTCAGAACAGAAGATGACTTTTTTGACAGATGACAGTTTTTTTCTCATAAAATCTTAAACTTTCTTAAGCTTTGACTTAATCTCAAAATGTTACAAGTTTATTCTGCTAGAACAAACCTTTTATTTGTTCTGGTTTTCAACATTCTAACCCACGGCCACAGTGATTTAGAATGTGATTCATCTCTACCATCCGGGGTGAGCCTGTAGAGATAGTTCATGAATACAAATATCTTGGAACAATTTTCGATGATCTGTTAAAGTTTTCCTTGAATACTGAAGATCTCTTGAAGAAATGTCATCAGAGACAGTATTTATTAAGAAAGCTAAGATCATTTGATGTCAGTAAAAACATCATGATGACATTCTACCATGCATTTATTGAGGGCATCTTGTCTTTTTCGTGTATTTGTTGGTTCTACTCTGTCAGTGTCCAGAACAGGTCCCAGTTGATCAGAGTTACAAATGTCTGTTCTAAAATAATTGGTCAACCAGTCAGACAGCTCTCTGTTCTGTGTGATCAGCAGCTGTGAGGGTCGGTCTTAAGATTCTCAGGGACTCTTCGCATGTCTTGTTCCCTGCGTTTGAGTGGCTGCCGTCAGGGCGCAGGCTGCGTTGTGTTGGTTGTAGGACACAGAGGAGGAAGGCAACCTTCGTGCCTTCAGTTATCCAGCTTCTTAATGCTGAGCCATCCCTTCTTCAGCACTGTAAAACTGCACTTTAAACATGGGCTCATGTATGCATGTATGTATGTCAGTGTGAATGTTCATGTATATTTTATGTCTATTTATTATTCTGCAACTCTCTGTCTTTTAATTGCCCCTCGGGGATAAATAAAGTGATTTATTATTATTATTATTATTTAACTGTTTCATTTTTTTATACGGTATTGGTCTTGTATGAAGACACTGCTTCTCACTTTGGGGGACCTAAGAACATTTAACTTAGGCTTTAGTCTTTTGGTAAAACATGTTTTAAGACAGAAATCCTTTGAAACCAGAGAAATATTCCACATTACATAAGCAAATCCAGATTAAAACACTGATTTTAAGCAAGATTACATGTGTATTTTTGCAGTGAACATGTTTTGTGATTAAAGAAGGACATGGGTATTCCGTCCTGTTCTTGTAAATCTGACTCGTATCTTTGTCATTTCTTCTTTTTTAATCCTTTTTAAATATTTCATGGGTTTGGTGCGTCTCCAGTTTCATGTTCGCGCTGTGCAAATGTTGAAAGGAGGATATTTGACGACGATTATCAGATCTCGGCTACTTCCTGTTCCCTCGGGCCCCACTTCCTGTGCGATCGTGTCTCTGTCACTCGCACAAAAACGCACAACAGATACACACAACAGATACACACAAAATGTCCTCACGAATGACACTGCGAGACGAGTTAAAAGTCAGATCTGTGGAGAGGCAAAAGCAGGCATTTGGAGGTGTTTTTGAGCAGGGAAAGGGTGGAATAAACTGTATATACAAACTAACCCTGTACATTTTAGAATTAGAAACATGAGGATATGAAGAGACAAATTATGTCGTCTCTAGACTCCAGGTTCTTCGTTTCTGATCAGTTTCAGGAGCTTGGAAAATTCCAGGCTCGTCTCTGTACCAGCGGATTGATAAAATTAGGGCTGCAAAGATTAGTCGACATAATCAACGACGTCGACTATGAAAAATCGTCGACACAGATTTTGTTGTTGTCATCGCGTCGCTTAAATGCATTTTGATAAATAAACAACCACGGAGTCATTCATTTCACCCGAGCAGATTTTGTTTTTGTCTCGCGTAGCACCACAGGGACTCCAGGGGGCAGTATATCGTCTCTCTGCCTCTACCTGAGGAGCAGTACTGTAGTGATGCGCGGGTCCCGCCTCGCCAGACCCGATTTAAAATTCAACCCGACCCACCCGGCCTGAAGAAATGTGCTGAAAATTCAAGACCCGACTCAAACCCGAACATCGCATTCACAGGAAACAGTAAGCTCTTTTAGAAAACTTACGGCAGTTTGGATAAAGCAGGAGGAGTCGACCTGACGCAGCCTCAACTCTAGACGTTTCTCCAGGTGAGAATTTTGACTCTTTGCGTTCATAGTTTACGATGATGAATCTGTTCACGCTGGAGCATCACTTTGTGTTGTTAAAGTGAACCCTGACTATAATAACATGTTTACTCTAAAACACTTCTAATTCATCACTTATATAAATGCAGGAAGTTTTGTAGTTTTATTAAAATAGTGTTTGTAAATAATGACACAGAGGCTGCCATTTTGTTGTAGTTGTGACATAAAACAGTGTAACTAAACATCAGGCAACTAAGCAACATGAATTCCTTGTCAGTTTGAGGAAGATAATGTGGAATCTAGTGACACTGAAGATAATCGAACTGAACCCTGTCAGTGGCGTTTTTGTAGAACTGTTCACAGATGAAACTGTGGGAGTAACCATGGCAACGCTATTTTTGTTTGTATTTATTTTAATAAGCATGAGCAGTACTAGTGTTTTAGCCAGATGTGTCTTCATAACCAGGGTTCCCTTTAAAATGTTTGACTGTGTCAATATGAATTTCTACTAGAGATTGACCGATATATCGGCCGGACGATGTTTAGGGCCGATATTTGCATATTTTATGATATCGGCCTCAATTTTGGTCTTCAAGGCCGATTTTTAATTTTTTTAAATTTTGTATTTAATTTCTTTACAGTTATTCAGTTTCACATTTTTTGTAATGAAAGAAACTAGAAAGCATTAATTATCGGAAAGAAAAAGTCAGTTTTTGATCAGTCACCGCCTGGGCAGCCATAGCCAGAAGGACCAGTACACACACTAGAGCGGGGAAGGGCACTGGGCGCTGCGCTCTGCCTCAGCACCAAAGTTGAACAGAGAGAAAAACTTGGTAAGATTCTTTTCTCTCTTTTCAAGCTAACCAACAACATACTTGTATAATTCTGCATTAACGCTTAGCAGCAATAATTTTTCGAACTTTTGCACGCAAGTCCTCTGTAGAAACCATAACCGGGGTGTTTGTTTACAAGAACACACACACGTGCTTTTTGCTTTCCTTTCGTCGTGCTGTTGGCAGCACTCGGAAAATGACACGCTGTCATCAAAAGGGTGAAAACAACATGCAGAATTGCATATCGGCCACTGAAATCGGCATCGGTTGGTCAAACCGCGTAAAAATCGGCATCGGCCACCCAAAACCCATATCGGTCGATCTCTAATTTCTACTTGTCTCTCGCCTTTTTCTTTCTTTTTGTAGTTATAGGTTAAATGAATTATCCTCAAAACCCATAAGTTGTGTCTTTGTTAAAGAGGGACTGAACATGTATGAGGCTTATTGGACTTTGATGCTATAAAATAGAAGCTTTTGAAGTTGGGTTTAGACTCGGATGTAATAAGCAAAAACGTGCTGAGCAGATCATGTAAAAAACATACTTGATGAATAATCGCTGACTACTGAAATAATTGTTCGTGACAGCCTTATCTAAAATAATACATGTCTGATGAAGGGCTAAGCGCCCGAAACGTTACTGGGTGTAGCAAATAAATGATTTTGGGAGCTCATTTTGCTGTGCGGACCTTTTTCACTTGCTCAGATTTTCATCGTCTGTGTCCAGCACGCAACTTTAGCTTGGATGTGCGTGTCTTTTTCACTTTCTACTAAAATAATACAGAAACATCAGTTTGGACTCTCCAGGCTAAAGTTCATGATCTTGTCTTTAATAAATCACAGTTCAAAGTGACATTCTCTCCAGTAAAAGAAATACTATTTGAATTACACGAATAAACAAATTTCATGGGTTTTCAAGCTTTTGCCCCTCGAGCGACAAACCAATAAAACTTCTCCAAAAAACGCCTGATGTTCCTCCGCGGCTCCGACAAAGAGCTCTGTGTCCGAGCTTTACGACCGCGCAGACCTTTCGTTTTGTGCTAATTATCGTTTCCTCGTCAAAGAGAGAAAGAGTTTAACTTCACTCAAACGCTCAGCTACAAGTCCTGCCTTTTTTCTCTTGGACTGAAAACGCTCCGTTCCACCTTGTGATGTCATCGAGCGGACAAATAACAGGCAAGTTTTCTCTCTCTTTGCCCCCCATCTCTCTGCCCTTTTTGTTCTCTCCCTCTCTTTCTCTCTATATTTCGCTCCCTCTCTCTCTTTCTTTCTTCCTCTGCTTTCTTTTTGCCATTCCTCTCCTTTTCTTGCCCCTCCTTTTTCTCTCTCGCCTCCGGTATCGCTTGCGGGAGCGTGGGGCGAGGGTTGGATGGTCTGGGGCAGTTGTTATGTGGAGGCGTGTAATCTGTCGCGGGTGATCTCGATTTTCTGTCATATGCTTTCGTTCTGCCTCTCGGTATCTTTCTTTGCTGTGCGCGGTGTCTATCGCTCGGGGCTCCCTCTGGGGCTTTTTTTTTGTTTCGGGGCTTTCTTCCGCTCCCGCGCCCGGGTCCCTCCCTCGCTCGCTAGGCTCGCAGCCCCTCGCCCCCGCCCTCCCACCCGCCTCTCGACCTCCCTCCCGTGCCGCCGTGAGCTCGCGGTTACCTCCCCGAAGTCCCCCGCGGTGAGCCTCGGCCGGGCCCCCGCCGTTACCCGTCCGACCTCCGGGGGACGCCGCCCCCGCCGCCCGGGGCCTCCCGTCCTGCCCGTCAGCACCCTCGGCGGCCACCCCGTGCCTCCCCCTCTGCTTCCCCCCGCGCCCCAGCCTCGAGCTCGCTCGGCCCCCCCGCCACGCCGCCCCCGCCCCCGCGCGCCTCACGGCCGCGGCGTCGCCGGCCCCTTCTTCGTTCCTGCGCTCCCCCGGCCGGCGCCACCCCCCCCACCCACTCCTCGCCCTCGCCCGCTACTCTCCTCGCCTTAATACTCTCTACGCCGCTCTCCGGTGGCCCGGCGCCTTCCCGCCCCAGATTACCACCCCCGCGCGCCACTGCGCGCGCGTCCCGCAGCGCGAGCCCCCGAATCTTTCGCAGCCCCTCGCCGGACGACGTTTCTGCCTATGACGCTCGGTCCAGCTGCTCACCCCCCCCACTCGCCGCACCGCACGCCGCCCCGGCCCGTGGGCCACGGGCGTCGGCTTGGCTCGGTTACCGGGAGATCCGCCCCTCCCCTCCCCCTCTGCGTGACTGCTGCCCCGGCGCCCCGTGGGCGTCGCGTTGGTCCGCGCGCAGCGGCCCCCCCTGCCCCGCCCCTGCGGCCCCGTGCCGTCTACGCCCTCATGGCAGGGCCCCCCTCCCCTCCCACGTCC
>JBBPFD010000423.1:0-22032 GCA_038363315.1 Mugilogobius chulae
CATGGCTAAGTTATTGTGTTTGATTATGTCATTTTTCCACGCATAATTTACTTCAGCGTTTTGCTATTAGCCTTTTTGCAGGCTTCAGCTCGTCCAATTGAAGATTTTAAATTTTGTGTTGGACAAGCGACAATAAAACATCTTGTCTGCAGACTTAAGCGATTGCTGTGAGGCTTAAAAATTCGTAAGTACATGTAACTACACGTAACTACACGACTACGCACAAACTCTTAATCCAGGCTAAACTAGTCCCACATTTCCATTAGAACACCGACGCTGACCGCTGCCGACGTCCCATTGTGGCTTGATTTGGACTAAAAAGCCTTGCACTCACGCTCACACATGCAAATAAATTAACATAATAAACAACACTTTTATTATTACTATTATTATTCTTTTGGCTTAGAGATTCAAACGTGAAATAAGTTAGCAGCTTAAACAAAAGAGATACTAAGTTTGTGCAGACTCATTTTGTATTGACGAACCAAATATCAAAACATGTAAAAGTTTGTGATCGATTATTTTGTGCATTCAGAAAAAACAAAAAAAACAATCCCTTGCCCTTTAAGAAGTGAAAAACAGTTCACAACCTCGTCTTTTTTTTTTTTTTTTTTGCTAATTTTACAGGGTTTATTGCATTTCTTACTCTCGTAGTCCGATTCAGTCGCAGTAATGTGGCAGGTTGCGACTGAAAGGATGTCAAAACGAGCAAAATCGCCATGGCAACTCTTGAAAAAAACGGGGAAGAGTCAAAATGTCTTTGCTTTTCAGTTTTCTGTCCATTTTTGAGCAATTCCATGAGCAAAAAAAAAAAAAAAATCACCATGGCAACCCAAGACCAAAAAGGTTGTGACGCAAAGTTTCTAAAATGTGATAAATCGCCATGGGAAAAACGGGGGAGAAAAGCCAAAAATGTGTTTCAGTTTTGTCCATTTTTGAGCCAATCCAAAAGGCCAAAAGAAATCACCATGGCAACCTTGAGAATAAAAGGGGAGGAGTCATAAATGTAAATAGTTTTCAGTTTTCTGCCCTCTTTGAGAAATTTCAAGAGGCCAAAAGATTTCTGGAAGGGTGTAAAAAAAAATCACCACGGCAACCCTTGAGGAAAATGTGGAACAGCTGAAGTTATGTTTTTTCGAGCAATTTTTTGAGGCCAAAAGGTTGCAGCGCAAAGTTTCTAAAAATGTGATAAATTACCATGGCAACCCTTGAGAAAAAACAGGGGGAAAGCCAAAAATGTGAATAGTTTTCAGTTTTCTGTCCCTTCTGTCCCTCTCTTTCTTCAAAAGGCCAAAAAGATTTCAGCAGGAAAGGTGTAAAAAGTTGAAAAATTACCATGGCAACCTTGAGATAAACAGCTGAAATTGTGTTTATCGTTTTCCAAGTCGCCAAAAAGGTTGCAACTGGAAAATCTGCTATTTCACCATGGCAACGCTTGAGAATAAACGGGGGAGTGGTTTAATTTCTGACCATTTTTGACAGAAAGGGTGTAAATTTGCACAATCGCCATGGCAACCCTTGAAGAAAATGTGGAAAAGTGAAATTGTGTTTCTGTCCATTTTCAAGTGATTCCAAGAGGCCAAGGTTGCAACAGTAAAGGTGTAAATTTATATTTCGCCATGGCAACCATTGAGAAAAAACAGGGAAGATCCAAAATTTATTTCCATTTTTAGTTCATTTTTGTGGAATTTCAAAAAAGTATGAATAAAAGGTGTAAAATTTTGCTAAATCACCATGGTAACCCTTGAGAAAAATGGGGACAGACAATTTCCTGTCAATTTTTTGAATAATTCCCTAAGGCCAGAAAGGCTGCAAACGGAAAGGGTCTAAAAAATGTGCAATTTCGCCATGGCAACCATTGACAAAAACCGGGGAAGAACCAAAATTGTTTTATTTTTTTGTTTCTGTTAATTTGTGAGCAATTCCAAGAAGCCCAAAATATTTCTTACACGAAGGGTGCAAAAATGTGCAAATCACCATGGCAACACTTCCGAAAAAACAGGGAACAGACAAAAATGTGTTTCTGCTCATTTTCAAGTGATTTCCAGAGGCCAAAAACGTTGATCTTGCTTGGTTCACTTTGGGCTGTCGACGGTAGGTTTGGCGGTTGTACTTTTGGTTGAGTTGGCCTGGTAGGTGCGCAGTACACCTTGTGCCGCGTGGCCCCCTCCGCCCGCCTGGACTGCTGCTCCACCAGGAATCCTTCAGCCGGCCCGTGGTGAAGTTGAGGGTTTGACGACGCAGCTTCATCAGGTACGAGTCCTGGAGCCAGGCGTGGGAGAAGCAGTCCGCGCGTGGTCGGACGAGCCCTGGGAACAAAAAAATAACAGAAACATGCGATTGAATCAAAATATAATGACAAAAACTCTTGATTTTCCATTTTGTGTTTTTTTTTTGTCATTTGTTCTCTTGGTGGCTTTCATGTGGAAACAACTCAATTATCAAATCAACCTAAAATTGTATTTTTTATTAACTGAATCCACATCATCCATAGACTTCTATGGAACATTGTAACGCAATGTCCATTTACCAAACTGCATTTTTCTGAACGAGATTGTCAATATGACATAAAGTAGCTCTTAGAGACTAAGCTTTATAGTCAGATTTTGGAGGCTTTTACAGAGGATTTGTTATTGGTCCAATTCGGATCATTGGATCTTCTGATAATCTATTTAAAAGTTCTTTCAACAGATCAAAGTTTTTCTTGTTTACCTGACCATTCTGGAAAAGAGGACAACAAATATTGTCGCTAGATAAAAAGGCTATTGAAATACAGAAACATGCCTCCAGGACTATAAACCTGGAAGAGTGGGATTTATTACTTTCCCACACCTGGCATAATGTCTCCAAGAAGTCAGACTCCAGATTTTCCCCACTAGCAGGGAAACTGTGCCAAATCCTGTGTAAATCAGCTGACAAGACACATCACAGGAACATCATGTGACCCTCTGAGAAGACTGTGAATGGGCAGTCCAAACGGTCAAGTAAACAGCTATGGTCTGTTGAAAGACCTTTTAGATAGGATTTGTTATTACCAGGTTTGCAGGTATGCCTCGTCAAGTAATTAAGATGTGTATACATACCGTTAGAAAATTATGTAATATTGTAAGAACCAAAATGGGTAGGATTTAATTAGGGCTGAAACAACTAATCGATTTAATCGATTAAAATCGATTATTAAAATAGTCAACGAATTTGGTCATCGATTATCGGCTAAAAACTTTTGCGCTCAGTCCGCTGTGATCCAGCGGCTTTGAGTGGACATCAGCGGCTTTGTAGAGCTCTCCTTCGACTCTCACAAAGAACAGACGAACAGAAACCTTGTGCCTGTTTAGCGGACCTTTTAATCCCATAATAATAGCCGAGAGTAACCTTCCGGAGGTGGTGTAGGCTATAGCTTAATCTCATAAAGTTACGAGTTTGTTATTTCTCCGCGGGTGAGTCGGCCGTTTCAGCGCTTAGACTCGCGGTAACTTTCTAGAAACATCCCGCGCAAAATCTAGCGTCTTTTTGATTTGTCTTTGCTGTTCCACGAGCTGCTGCGTGTGCTTTTTGTAAGGTTTTCTCTGATAAAGTTAAAAGCCATCACAGCGTCTCTCTCCTCTCCTCTCACCAAAAAAGCAGCAGCCAGCAGGCCCCGCCCTTTCCCCTCCGTGTGTGAGTAACCATGACGACGGAGTTTGAGTGACAGGAGTGAGAGACGAACACTCGCAAACTTAAACTTTAGATATGAAACAAAACATCATAATGATGATCTTAACAAGGCCTAATAGATACAAATGCTAATAACAGTAGGCCAGGCCTATGCATTAGATGCAGCAGCAAACACTTATAATTAGTTTAATATGACTTAAAACAAGTTAATCTCATTGGCTCATTCTTTATAGATGCTTTAAAATATTATGAGCTCATATAAAAAGCAGCAGTCCAAAGGTCCAAAAAATTGAGATTTTATTTTTGGCCACATTGCCCACACTTATAATAACCACATTAAAGAAGTAGCTATATAGCAAAATCTGGTTATTCTACTTTATTTTGTATTTCTTTTTATTCAAGAAAAGCCCAGTGTGTTCATTAAGTGCACACAAGTTGTCTTTTGCATAAATACATTTAATAAAATGCAAAACACCTTATATTTATTATTTTGTCATTTTTATCCGATTAATCGATTAATCGATCCAATAATCGACAGATTAATCGATTATCAAAATAATCGTTTGTTGCAGCCCTAGATTTAATAAGTTACTATTTGCAAAAAATGTGTTCTAATGTGGCACCAGTAAGTGAATATTCTTCAGAAGACCCACCAGGGATAACTGCTGAGCATCTTCTTGAGGAAAGTGGCGGCGCTCTGGGACACATTGGGGTACAGTTTGGTGGGTCAAACTTGGCCATGAGGATTTTGGATTCCACCTTCAGAGGGTCTTTGTCCTCGAAGGGCAGCCGGCCACTCAGCCTGAAAACAGAGCGAAAGCATCCGAATTCTAAATCGTTTGTTAATAATGTGTAATATGCAGTCCAGTGTAAGCCTTACATGATGTGTGTGATGACTCCGATGCTCCAGACGTCGGCAGGAGGACCCACCACTTCACCCTTCACCATCTCAGGAGCTAAGAAGAGAACAGCGTCAGAAGGACCAAAGTAACTTTTTTTTCTCAAATTCTCAAGTTATCTCTCAACCTAGATGGCCATGATAAGGCAATGCTAAACAATGAATATTTTCCTGTACATGTAAAGAAACCATTCAGGATGCAAGAAAACTCTCAATTTATATTTTGAAGAGCTCATTTTCTACAACTGAAGTGAGAAAGTAAGAGTGAAATGTAAAAACTAGGGGTGGGACCATCACATACGAACTCTGTAAAAAGCATACGTACATCCAACATATAATCATCTAAAATTGTTAATAAAAAAAGACACAAGTACCTTCAAAGTTTGCTTAAAGTTGGGGTGACTGAATTTGTAAACTTTGTGTTTTCCACTCAAAAATCTGTGATGAAAAAAGTAGGCCAATGAGTCCTGTCTGAACTGAATAATAAAGAAATTAAATTCTCATCAGAAGCAGTTTCACTTTGTTTGAAAAAATAAGTTTGAAGCTCTAATTGCAGCCAAAAAGAATACATGTTGTGGTTTTTCAAGGGTGACAGCTGAAATGTGGCTCTTGTCCTGACTAGTTTGTCACCCTGATTTAGAGAATGACAAAAGGGGTCCAATGATAGATCCTTGAGGTACACCTTAGAGCCTTTCAGTTAAAGCTAATTCAATAATCATTAAAAACATACTCAGTCATCATTATCTTGTTCAAGAATTATATTTTAGTTTGAATCATCCTGTGAACGCTCAGACAGTCGGACAACTCACCCATGTAGTGCAGCGTTCCCAGCCTTGTGTCCTGATGCTTGAGCAGAGAGGGTTGAAGTTCTGGCCGACCCGAAGTCTACGATCTTAATAATGTTGAGGTTGGTGATCAGAAGGTTTTCCGGCTTCAGGTCCAAGTGAATTACTCTGCGGCTGTGAAGGTACTCCACGCCCTGAAGGATCTGCACTAAGTAACTCACCACGTCGTCCTCAGAGTATCGGAACCTGAGGAAACAGAACTATGTGTTACAGTGACATTTAGAGACAACTTATACAGACTTAAGCCTAGTCTTTTTTCAAGGGTAGGAACTTTTTTAGTTCCAATTCCCATTCAGGCGTTATTTTAGGAAACACTTTTTGGACTTTCTTTAGCTTATGCTCTGGATCATGTACTTTCAATCAGACCATGAACCTTTTGGCAACACAAGCAAATTTGCAGCATAAACTTTGTTGAGAAACATGTTTTATACATTGCCACACTTATTCTTAACAGACATTACTAAGAAGCAGTAGCTCCTAGCTCCCTAAATACAAAAATACATGTGTAAATAGGGACAGAAATTCCTAATATAAGTCCTAGAATAAGTCTGAAAAAAAAAAAAATATTGTTTTCCTACCACTTAATTACAACATTTCAAAGTTCCACACTATGGACATTGGACGTGCTCATTTTAAAAGCTGTTTAGACTTGACTCAGAAACTGTTGCTGTGTGAACACAAACATGAGAACAGAGTAGTTCCTCTGACTAAACAGTATCTAGAGAAATGTGGGGACTTGCAGCCTCAGGTGTGCTTAGCACTAGCTGCAGATGCTAATGTTAGCTATGCATACTGTACATCAGTGTTTCCCAACCAGGGGTACATGGACTTCAGGGGGTACGCGACCATTTGCCAGACGGTCCTTGGGATGATTGCAGATTTAAAAGACAGGTAGAATTGCAAGTATTGTCATGTGAACAATGTTGTTTGCAGCACATTTAACTTATTAAGAGGCAGCTGTTTGACATGAAATACATTCAAACAATAAAATGCAATACGAGTATACGAGTAAGATTAATATCCCTAAAAACACATGACACTGGGGGTACTCCGTGTGTGAGATCATGATTAGGGGGTACTCAAGACGAAAAAGGTTGGGAACCACTGCTCTACATAAACAGGAGCTCTGAGGAAAGATTTCTGCTGCGATAACTCGTTTGGACTGGCGGACCTAAGTGTCCACAAAGATTAAAACCTCCAACTTAAGGATTTGTAGAAGTGTGCTAAGCTGCGGAGAACGAGATGTGCCCTCTGAGCTAAAGATATCTTCTGCCTCGCGCACCAAAGGATCATTTTGTCACTTATAAAAACTTTTTACATGGACTATGAAGAGTTTAATGAGGTGTTTTATTCTGACACAAACAGTCGCTGTAGTCGCTGTATCTGTGAAGAAAAAACATTGATGTCTTGGCTGTTTTTCATGTTTCCCCCTGTAGCAAAAACACAGATCTGTTCTAATCAAATTATAAATAACACCTCATCATAATTATGACTATATAAAATATCTGGAAAGTGTGTACTCCAGTAATGTATTCCACTGAGGATGCATGAAAATGAAATACTAGCCTAAGTGTAAGTTTGTCTGTATAATTAAGCATATTTTAACATAAAATATGTCGTAGTAACAACTAAGAACATAAAAAAAAAGAAAATCATGTTAAAATTTTGTTCAGGTTAGTTTAAGTAGCCTTTTTCTTTTGTTTTGAATCACATCGAAATGTATCACATTGTATCGGGCTTCACCGTATTCGTGACACGCCAAGTATTGAGAATCGTATTGAGAATAGTATTGAATCGCCAAAATAGTATTGATAGCCAGCCTTACTGTGATGTCTCCACATGGGCCCTTACTTGGATGTGTCTCCTGGCTTAGTATTGGTCCATCTGCTTACATTGAATCTAGAGTAAATCAGAACCTTTAGCACTCTCTCAATAAAGTGACTTACCTTTCGATGAGGCCCTGCAGCAGCTCTTTGCCCTGGCAGTATTCACACACCAGCACAGGTATCGAGGGGTGACGTAGGCTTCGTGCAGGCTCATGATCTTGTCGTTGTGGAGGGTCTTGAGGATCTCGTACTCCCTCAGAACCTCCTGCTTGTTCTCCGGGTTGTACGGGACGATCTTAGCCATGAAGATTTTACCTGTGGAGTTCTCCCTGCACTCTCGGATCACACCGAAGCGGCCCTGGGAGCAGGACAGAGAGGAGGGCAATTCTTTTAAGCCAAAGACACCTTATTGTCATGAACATGTCCCAAGGAACCCCATTCTTCACAGCGGCAACCCCAATAGATTTTAGGAATTCAAGCTATATATGTTAAATTTTGAACAAAAAAATGTATTATAGTGTTTTTCGTTGGTGTATTATCATATCGTTTTGCAAATATATTGTCGCCCAACTTTGAGTATGGTATTGTATTGTTAGTAAATCATGTATCGCAATACTTTAATGACATTTTATATGTGATCATTTGCATTTGTACTTTTACAAACAACTGACAAGCATATACTGTATGTTTGTTTTTTGACTTTGTTGAATATCTTTGTTAGTCTATAAAACAACTATTCTTGAACCATAATTACTAAATGTATTTGGATTTTGGGCATTGCTGAAAGATTTGCAAGACCTAGGAAGTAATTGGATAATTTAAGTATCTACCTCCTGTTTTGAAATCTGATACCTTAGCTTTAAAACAGTAACAACAACTATAAGTGTCAATCTACAATGGAAGAAACAGCTAACAAAGTCTGAAGTAGGTCTTATTAGTCATGTCCATGAATGGGCCCATGCTTGGAGATTTTCCTGGTGGAAGTGAATCTTGTATCGAAGCTTGTGTTGTTTTTAGGAAGTGATGTAATCAGAACGTAATGAAGTGGCTGAAGAGTGGTTCAGACACTTCAGAGACCTGGACTGGTTCATGTTGGATTTGGTTTCACGATTCATTAAAAACTCTCGATGAAAAATAAGTTTAAACCCTGTTTATCAATTACAAAAGGGTTAGGGATTACTGGCGTGTTTGCAGGGATGAATATTATTTGGAGAGAAACACACGAGCCTCACTGTAGCTCTGAGTGTCTGCTTGGAGTGTGACAGGACTCATTCAAAAATCAATTTAATATGTTATATATTTGTGTCTGAATGTTACTTTAAAAATGAAAAATAAATAGATGAAATGGAAACATTTATTTAATTAAGCTACGTATTATAGTATTTTCAATAAAATCAGCATTTATTTGTTCATGACACAGTTTCATTTTACATGCATTACATTTTTTTTTACCACAAGAGAGAGCAGAAAAGCAAAAGAAACCCTTTGTGACGCATCGACTCATGTTGAAGCTTAATTTGCCCCAATAACTAGGTCTTAAAAAGGTCTAGAATGTTAACTCTAGTTCTTTTCAAACCCCCCCTTTTTTTTTTTTTTAAATAAAAGCACTTCTCACTGGCCTTCTCTTCCAGAAAAGTGTAGGGTTTCTGCGGTACGCCCTGCCTGAGCGCGGTGGAGGGTGTGGCCCGTCCGGAGGGGGTTCCTCTGGGGGTGCCGGTCCCGTCGGCGATGGGGCTGAGGCTGGACGTCTGCAGCACCTGCGGCGTGAAGGACACCGGCGTCGGGGTCTTGGTGCCGGGCGATACAACGGGCTTGGTGGGCGTGGAGGCGGGGTTACGATAGTGGGCGGGGCCGGTACGGACGTGGGCGGGGCTTGAGTCATGGGCGTCACTACGTTCACCGGGCTCTGAGTTTTGGTGACGATGAAAGGAGGGGTTTTGGAGGAGGGTTCGGAGGCGGGACTGGCCGGGCTGGAGGTGGGTGGAGTCAGAGGTGTGGGGGAGGTGACTTTGGGGGCGGGTTTAAGAGGAGGGGTGGACACAGTAGGCTCAGATGGGACGGTCTTCACTACAGCCACAGGGGGGAGGGGCTTTACCCACCTAAACACATACAATACAGTTTCATTTTAGTCATTTTTTATGCAACATCACAAGAATTGAGCGTCTAGAACAAGTTGGGATGTCACAATGTCAAATTTTAGTATTATAGCAAGACAAAGTATCACAATTTAGTGCAGGGTTACTCAAAGTCCGGACTCCGGTCCGAATCCGGACTCGAGACCATTTTGTCCGGACCGGGCAGCCGTTCCCTCGTATTTTTAATTCTGTGCTCTAGCGGACCTTGCGTTTACACGTTACAGTCTGTCCTCCTACCGCACGTCCTCTCTCTCTCTCTCTCTCTCTCTCTCTCTCCTCTCTCTCTCTCTCTCTAACAGCGGAGAAAATCGCGCAAAACGGCGCACCGCGGAAATGTTTGAAGTGGTCTTTACAACTTTTACTTTTGCCTGAATGTGACATAAAACAGACACTAACCTTTTAAAAGCAGCAGCTCCGTTTTTTCCCTGCTCTGATCACTCAGGACGGTCCTGTCAGGCCGAGTCAGTCTGCCTGACGCTCCTAAAGCCTAGTTTTACAGGGGCGGAGCTAAAGGCATCTGGGGCTGGGGCCCCCTAAATCTGGCTTCTATGGGGGGGCCCTATTTGTATTTTTGTTTATTAACTGCCTCATGTCTTTTAATTATATTAAAAAAGACATCACACAATAGGATCATCACATCTAAAACTCACCAAAATACAGGAAATTGCATTGAATTTTTAAAAATTCTCTTGGGGGAGAATTCCCCAGACCCCCTGAATTACATCAGAACCTTGTTAAATTGAATGTATTTGTATTTATGGGCTTATGGTCTAAGGGTCTGTCTGTAGATTTAAATGAATACAAATTTATTTCGAGAGATGGGTTGGGGGCGTGGGGAGCACTACCATTTATATCTATCAGGGGCGCATTGAAATGCATGTTATGTTATGTTTACATGACTTAATGTTTATGCTCTGCTACAAGCACTTAATTCAATGGCAGTAAGTTGAATAATAACAATAATAAATGTTATACTTCTTCATCCGGACCTTTGAACTTGATTGTGTTTTAATTTCGGACCTTTGGACAAAAAGTTGAGAACCCCTGATTTAGTGAGTATTTACAATTATAGCTGTCGAAGCCATAAGATAGTCAAGTCTTATTTCATTCTTTCTCATTGTCTGTCGTTACGCCTTTTTTAAAATAATGTAAAAACTACTAAAAATGTATTAAACTTCTACAATGGCTACACTTGCCAGTATGGTTTGACTACAAGCTGGGGCATCTATTGATACCAATATTTGACATTTTAAAACCACCAAAATCACAAATTTACATTTCATTTGAATAAAAGATGAAAACACGTATTTATCTATGATTTGAAATATTGCTTATTATCTTTTATTGCCCAGAATGATTACACAAACCTAAACATTCAAACAATGTACAGCAAATGCAGCCTTGGATAATTTGTATTTTATTTTATTTTTTCTCAAATCTATACTTTTTACTGTCAAGTTTGAACAATTCCACTGTCATTATCCAAATACCAAAAATCTACCTACTATTAGTGCATCAAAAGTGTGGTGGGTGATAAAAGTTACCAATTATTTATTTCACCGAAGATGGCAAAAGTATTGAAGTTCACAACTCATGTAAAAGTACAGTTACTTGAGTAAAAAAAATATGACTCTGATAAAAGTCAAAGTCCAAAAGTGCAAAAGTAAACCTGTGTAAATCTATTTAAGTCAGTGGTGGACCGTCAGGGCCTGCAAAGCCTTCTCTGCTAACCTAAAATATCTAAATAACAAACTGATAAAATTATATTTGGTGCATACATGCTTAATCATTATTCAATAATACTTATTAGTTTCTTTGCAGCATTTCCCATCGTTTCGCAGCTTTCAGGCGTGTGTTTCAAAATATATTGTTTTATTCAATCATATTTCAGCCATCAGATGTTGTCAGGGTCAGTGAAATCTGCCCGAGGCCTTCACAATAAGTACGTATCAAACTGTTGCTTCAACCAAACAGATTTTACGTTGACGACGCCAAGCCTTCTCGAAGGCGAGTGACAACGTCATGATAACTACGGCATTTGATTGGCTGCGCTCAATCAAGCAATATTATTGTTGTTTTGAGCAGTTTTGTCACATTGGCTAAAGGGAGTTAAGTCATTTTCAAGACGGACTTTTCAAGAAAAGCTGGACATTGTTCAGAAAGACCGGGCAACTCTGAACCCAGCAGGTCTCCGAGCTCCTGTCACAAGCGGGAAAGGGATTTGTGCCACTTCAGTCACAATATGAGCGGTGCACTTTCCTTACAGACTCCAAGGAACTTGCAAACTGTGGCTGGGTGTGCTTATTATGGCCACATTACTTTGCTGCGGGACACTTACAAGCAAAGGTGCTTTCTAAAACGTTTGGCGATCCAGAGTGGATTTACAGCTAAACGAGGAAGTGCAGAGGAAAACAGCTGCGCGAGAGAGGAGCCGATATGAGGAAATCTACGAGGCCTTTAGAAGCGTAGCCTGAGCCCTGGGGACCAGACGGGGTCCAGCGCAAGATCCACGCGCTCACAACCACCAGCTCGTGTATGTAAATGCGTTTATTCTGACTATAGAAGTAATGATGCTTTGCTCTTTATCACGTGTCTGCGTAATAGAATAGTTTAATAGCCATCAGCTGCTTATTGACAAGTGAATATATTTAAAAGGAGCACCACTGAAGGCCTAGGCAAGAAATGCACGGCCCACCACTGGTTTAAGTAAAAAATAAAAAGTACAACCACACTGCTAAAAGATACTTTCTTGTCTCGGTAAAGGTGCAAGAATAAAAAAAAATAATCTAAATTTAAGTTATTTTAGCGGGATTCGAATAAAATTGCTAAATATAAGACATTTGTGACTATTTTCAAGAAACTAAATGTCTCACAAGATCTTATTTGAAATAAGAACAAGTTTATGGAAAAACAAGACAGAATCACCTCAAAACAATAATCTAGGCCCATCTAATAATAATAATAAAAAAAAAAACATCTTAAGCAGAAGCAAATGCCAAAAATAAAGATAAAAAAATGTATTAAACCATTTGAACCAATCTAGAGATGCATTTTTTGCCATGCACAAAGTTGATTTGTAAGCGTTAGACTGTGAGATAGGTTTTACAGTAAATTATTCTGACTTTTATCTTGGACAAATATAGAATTGTTAGAAGTTACAAAGCTTGTGGCGAAGTAAAGTAAAAACACACATCATCAGGAGTTAGGCTAACTGCGGCTAAACTGGAACTGCACTGTCAAGAAATGTGGCAGAATAAGATATATACTTTTGATATAATGTGTGTGGCTTACCTGCTGTTCCCACGGTAACAGGGGCTGACAGGTTGCTGTAGGGGCCTTTCCCGGCTTTATTCACACAGGCCACTCTGAAGCGGAACATCCCGCTCTCGGCAGGTCGCTCACATTGTAGTAACAGTCCACTATTCCTGAAGCCACGGTCCACCAGCTGGAATCACCTGCAACAGTCACAAAAACTATTATGGACAGTTATTCTTCTCTGAGGCAAATCCAGACATGTATGGAAATGTAAACATACACTCAAGGAAAAAAGAAACGCAACACTCAGTTTTCGGATTTTTGGGGGGGCAGAATAATTTTCTTTTTGAGATCCGCCTGTTTGAACCCTACATCATTTCTAATCCTCAGGTCAACTCTTGCGGCGTTTACACATTTTCAGTCCAATAACACAACCAAACAATAGAGCAACCCCCAAACCAAAAGTGACAGAGTTTCATCAGACTGTCAATAGTTCACTGACCCCCGTTGGCCCTGGACAGAGGTTATTCAGCCTCATGGATCGGCAGTAGTGTCTGAGTTGATCCATGCCCCCCTATAGCTTCTGCTGAGTTTTCTGTACACCCAATCTCGGTCATCTGCTCTGAAGCACTGGAACCTTTTTTCGTCATTGAACACAATTTGGACCACCTCTGCAAAGTCCAATGACGATGTGAGTGCACCATTCGACCAGAGCTCTAAAGACTGATCCAACATATGCCAATATGGTCGAATATCGTCAGCGCAGAGGTGATTACGGATGGTTCTTCTGGAGACACTGCCTGTGTGTGTCCCAATGGTCTCGGCTGTGGACCTGGTGGAGGCTGAACCTGTCACGGAGATGTGCGGGGCGGTTGGTCTTGTGCAGCGGTCGTTACACAGGGGCCACCAGTACGAGGGCGGTCGTTAGAGGAACAAGACGACTAATGGTAGAGCGGTGACTCCAAACACCCTGGAGACACAATACAACACCGTCCATAGCTCCATCCCTCTCTGGTTGAGACAAAGTGTGTTTTTGGCTTCATTCTGGTGCCTTTTATAGAGAAGACTTGAACACAGTTAACCAGCGGTAAAAGTCAACTCTGAGTTTCAAACATGAGTTTGTGTGAATAAACCACCCTGTAATGCACTCTTTATTGTTCAGTCAAGTCTGTCTTCAGCGCTCTATGGACTGAAATCATGATGTAACCCATTTTTACAAATGGACTTGTTTCTAAGGAATTTTCGAAAATGAAAATGTTGTGTTTTTTTCCCTTAAGTGTCTATGAAAATAATAAATAACAAGCAACAAGCTAGAATTTATTAAAAAAATGGAGAATGTGCTTGCACTTTACCATAACAAACACAAGATGGCAGTGCAGCAGAAGAATCCAGAGCTTTAGCTCTAGACCTGCACTCAGACTTATCCTGGTTTAAACCTGCTTTAGTCCTGATAAAGTCTTGGTTTTGTTCCACATTCAACCACAGCTGTTCCAAAAGGTGCGTGTATAGAACAGAATCAGAGATATACAGATGTAGACTTGGACTCGGCCGTTCAGAGTCTATTTTAGCCTGACAATTGTAAGTGAAGAGTGACGTGGAGCTGTGACGTCAGTCCGGACGCTCCGGGCTCTTGGGCACTGACTCATGTCTGTCTGAGCTCTGTCTGTCCACATCAACGCAACGCAATACAAAGACACACAATACAGGACTGTGTTGTGTGTATTTTCTATTTAAAGTTAATCTACAAATAAGATGGGTTTGTTATAAAATTATTCAGTTCATTGTAAAAAGTAACATGGCAATATTATTTGACTTAAAGTTTTATGTCAGTTAAATTTGTGTAGGTGAGTTCTTCTCTCTCCTTGCTTTCTTTCCTCTCTCACTCCATCTTTCTCTTTTTCTTCTGTTTCTCTCCATTTTTCTGTCTCTCCTCTTGCTTAAATTTCTTGCTCACTTTTTCTCTCTCCCTTATTCTCTCTCTTCCTCTGCCTCTCCCTCTTTCATGCTCTTTCTTTTTCTGACTCCTTCCTCTCCATCTCTCTTGCTCTTTTTCCCCTCTCTCCCTTTCTCTCTCTCTCTCTCCCTCTTTATCTCTTCTCTGCCCCCTCTCTCTTCATCTCTCTCTCTCTCTCCTGCTCTGTTCACTTTCTTCTCTTTCTCCATTTCTATCTGTCTTTTCTCTCGCTTTCTCCTTCTCCCTCCCTCTTTCTCTCTCTCCCATCTCTCACTTGCTTTCCACTCTCTCACTCTCTCCCTTTCTCTCTCTCTCTCTCTCTCCCCCTCCGCGTTATCTCTGCCTCTCTCCTGCTTTTTCTCTTTTTGACTCCTTCTTCTCCCTCTTTCTCTCTTTCCTCTCTAGCCCCCCCTCTCTCTCTCTCCCTCATCTCTCTCTCTCACTTTCCTCTATGTCCTCTTTTTCTTCTCTCTCTCTCTCTCTCTTTCCCTTCTCTCTCTCTCCCTCTCTTTCTAATTCTTTCCTCTCCCTCCCTCTTTCCTTTCCCTCTCTCCATCTCTTTCTTACTTTCCTCTCTCCTCTTTTCTCACTCTCTCCCTGTCACTTGCCCCCCCTCTCTGTCTCTCTCTCTCTTTCCCTTCTCTCTCTCCCTCTCTTTCTAATTCTTTCCTCTCCCTCCCTCTTTCCTCTCTCCTCTTTTCTCTTCTCTCTCTCTCTCCCTGTCTCTTGCCCCCCTCTCTCTCTGTCTCTCTCTTTCTTTCCCTTCTCTCTCTCTCCCTCTCTTTCTAATTCTTTACTCTCCCTCCCTCTTTCCTTTCCCTCTCTCCATCTCTTTCTTACTTTCCTCTCTCCTCTTTTCTCTCTCTCTCCCTGTCTCTTGCCCCCCTCTCTCTCTGTCTCTTTCTCTCTTTCCCTTCTCCCTCTCCCTCTCTTTCTAATTCTTTCCTCTCCCTCCCTCCCTCTTTCCTCTCTCCTCTTTTCTCTTCTCTCTCTCTCTCTCCCTGTCTCTTGCCCCCCCCACCCTCTCTCTCTGTCTCTCTCTCTCTCTTTCCCTTCTCTCTCTCCCTCTCTTTCAAATTCTTTCCTCTCCCTCCCTCTTTCCTCTCCCTCTCTCCATCTCTTTCTTGCTTTCCTCTCTCTCCTCTTTTTCTCATCTCTCTCTCTCTCTCTCCCTGTCTCTCGCCTTTTTTTTTTTTTTTTTAAACATTTTCAAGTATAATAACAAAAACATGTGGGAAGAGTACCTTGAAAATAATAATAAAAAACAAACAAACAAAAAAATCTTACCTAAAGTCAGATCTCACTGGTTTGACATACTCAGTCCATTTTGACCATTGTTCAAAAAAAGTATCACTTTGGATCCTGAGGGCGAATGAAAGTTTCTCCATGGTATACAGTATATATCATGAACAACGCTAATCCAGTCCTCTACAGATGGTGGTTCTACTTTCAGCCACTTCCTCGTAACTGCTTTTTCACTAGCAACCAAGAGAATTGCCAGTAGTCTGGCATCTGATTTGCTCCAGTTTGACACGTTTACATTTCCCAGAAATATACATTGAAATGTACATGGAATTTGTCTTCTGAAAACATTACTTACATGGTTACAAATCTGAGTCTAAAATGGCTTTAAAAGGAACCCCGAGAATTTTTTAATGTTTGTTTTCGAGTTTTCCTTATATCATCAAAGATATAAATACACACGAAAATAATCTGAAAATCTACCGTTTTATTAAACTTTTAAGAAATATATTTTCACGGAAGACACCATCATTGTTTACAACACAGTGCATTATGGTAGTATGACGTCGAATCGTGTAACTGCGAGAAAGTTATGAAAGCTTACCGCATTCTCCTTGTTTCCTCCCGAGACCAAATCACAACCAAAAGTGACACAATGTAACTACTGATGCTCCTGCAGATCAACGGCAACTGTTGCAGCTGTTGCGTCTCACGACTGACGCTCCCTGTGCAGTGCGCCACACGATTCTGCGTCATCACCTCAAGATGGCGGCGCCCGTAAAATTGGGAAGTTGTTGTAAACATGACAATTTTACGTCAAACGGCGATATTTGTTTACTTTAAGCTCTACTTTTTAGTAAGCATACCTACGCGAAGTATTTTCGATCTATTTATGTAAATATTCGGGGTTCCTTTTAAAACATTACAATCCCAAAGGATGTGAAAATGATTAGCCCCAGATGAACCACAGAGTCTCCAACATGAATCACCAATCCCTGGTGCCTTTTTTGAACAGGTGTAACAAAGAATCGCATTATGTTTCTCCAACCAAACTCTCGCCATGTATTGGGAGACTGTTGTGGTCCACTGAAGCCGGCAGATTCTCTCCCAATTTTCATTTGAAAGTCTCTCGCCTTTTTACCCCCCCCCCCCCCCCCACCCTCTCTCTCTCTCTCTCTATCTTTATCTAAAGCAGTGTGAAAAAAGTCTACATAGCTTTACATTCTTAACACTGATTTTAAGAAGAGCTGTACTCAAAAACATGTTTAAAACATTTTACAGGTAATATACAATACTTTTCTTTAGTTTTGTCTATATTAAAGTATATGGGCATTACCCAGCTCTGGAAAAAAACGTCTGTAAAGTTTCCCCTGATTTCTACCCCACTGTATTCCCCAACTCAGACGTCCTCAGGTAGTTGAACTGTAGTCCTGTGAGGCTCATGTCTGTGAACTGACGCACACTAAATTATTATCACTATTTGCCATAAATAGTTGTCCAATCAAATCAAGTTAAAACACACAAAAACTTGGCTCAGAAGTACAGGCCTGTTGTCTTGGCAACAGAGTGTTGAGCAGCTAGAAGGTGCTGGAAAAATCTGAATATGGAATAAAAAAAAAGAAGAAACTTCAACTGTTCATAAAATATAAAGGTGAAACACACCAAAACAAACCTAAAACAGACTGCTGTCATGAAGGAAATCAAATGCTACTGTCATGTTTTGATATGCAGCTCCATTTCCAGAACGTGACAGTGACGTTGTGGTGTGTAAAAGCAGTCTCACCTTCAGTCTTCCTCTCCAGAGTGTAGGAGCAGGGAGGTTTAGTGTCAGCCGGCTTCCAGAGCACCAGAGCTGTGTTGTTGTAGGTCTGGGGCACTTCAGGGGTCCCGGACGTTTGGGAACACCTGCACCAGGACAAACAGGGAAACAAAGACTTTAAAAAAAATCTAATACGGTCAAAAACAGTTAGAGTACTATGTTTCATGTGAGGTCCCAACATTCTGCAGGCCAATGATATTTCAAACACATGTACAAGGTATACAACAAAATGTCCAAAACGTAGCACATTTTCACATCTTTTTTTTTAACGTCAATATGTTGCGAAAAGCCAAAACATAAAATAACCACAATGACTTTTTTAGGTTTAAGAGGCAAGTTTAGGTTCCAAGTTACTAAAATGTGTAAAGCCATGTTTCCATTAGCCTGGGTTCCTCAGACCGGTTCACTTTGGAGCGGTTTGGGCCGCTTATGTTAATGATGGTGAGTGTTTCTACTGCAGGTCCAGGCTCCAGAGGGTCTGCTACCTGAGCAGCTGACGTCACTCACACATAACACAAGCTTTCTTAAATACATAAAGAAGAAAATGTACCTGAATTATACTTTTCTTCCTGGCGTCAATCTGAATGATTTACAAAAAGACGCGTGACAATTTGAAGTCTGTCTGTGACTCGAGAGTCAGGTGGTGGAAACAAGAAACTACTTACAGTTTATTGTCACTTTTTTAAAGTTTATTTTACTTTTTTGCAAATTCTTTGCAACTCTGAGCTGCATTTTAAACTTGTTTTATTCAATACATTGGTTTTGGATTATGTTGGACACATTACTCACAGGATTTACCATTTATTACACTGTTTTGCCTCGACAAACGGAAACAGCTGATGCTAATGCGCTAGCTTTGCTTTGCTAAGTCTATCAGAGCAACAAATGAAGTTTTCATCAGTCGGCGTTAGGTGAGAAACATTATGCCATTTTTCTATCTGCTCTTTTTGCCTGTGTTTTCTCTTGTCTAATTATCAAGCCTAAAGTGGGGACCGCAGTGAGGTCTGCTTCAGGGTTCAGGTGAAAGCAGGGCCAAAAGCGGCTCACTATAAACGGGTTGCTTTGTGCAGTGGAAACAGCATAAGACCATACTGTACCACCCTGACCCGAGCCTATGGAAACAGGGCATAAGTTTAGGGCTGTTGCTTGGGGTAGATCTATGGAGTCTGATACCTGGAGCATTCAGAATAGCGTTTTTTGAGGCCCAGAGAGAAAGATTTACCAAACAGAATTCATCAAACAAGCTAAATACAATCCTACTTCTGCATTCCTCTTATCAAACTGTATTAATCTGCCCTTCAGAATGACTCATGTTTCCTTCCCAGCCCAATCTTGCGAGGCATTGTGATTCATGACTTTCTAATAGAACAAAAACACGTAAAATGGATTATTCTTGGAAGAGAAAATCGGAAAACGCTAGCAGATCTAAAGCAAAAAGCGCTATTCTCTAAATGAGTAATCTTTTATAACAATGTGAAGCAGACAGGGCCAAAGTGGAGAGGCACGGCTCGCGTCAAAATGCATAAGAGACGTCGGTTAAACGCGGCGGGATCGTGTCTGACGTGTGAAAAATCTATTCCAGGAAGCTCAAAGTGGAGGCTAATGCGGTGCCGTTTGTCAGAGTGTGAAGACGACGTGTCAGGAGATGTTACAAAGACCGGTTTATAGCGAGAGAAAAGGTCTGTCTGACTATGAACGCTTTCAGATACAAGATGAGGTCTTGCTTTTGTGGTTACAAATGGCTTACAGTTTTTTTTTTTTTTTTCAAGTGCTTGGACATTTTTTGGAACTGTCATTTGACGCAAACATTTATCGAACAAAGGTTGAGGTAGTTGGAATATGATTTATCCATTTATACAGTTCTAACGTTCAGAGTTAAATGGGATGTCACATATAGAACATTTTGCATTACTGTCAATGTATTTTTTGATGTACTTTTTATTCTCTGCGGCGATACCAGGCGCTCTGAGGCTCGTGCTGACTTTGTCTACAATCAAACACATGATGCACTTTCACAGATTCACCAGCAGTTGGTGAAATTGGGTGAGGACAAGACCCTCACCCGATTTCACCAGTTGCTTCTGGAGGCTGACTTTCTATTCAAACCGATTACAGACAAAACATCTTGGACTAGTTGAGTAGGTTAGAGCAGATATTTGATCTTTAAAATGAAGAAAAGCACAATCCTACTGACTAGGACTCTGAGGAGAACAGCACATGCAGCGAGGCTAGAACAGAAGAACCCAAACTTTTCAGACCAAACTCAAAATAACTCATGACCACCACAGCAAATCTTTTACATGTTTGTAATAATTTAAGTTGAAAACCATTCAATTTGGGTTACAATTCAAGTATTTCAATAGTTTATTGCTTTCTATAAACAAATTGTGCTTAGAGTAATAAAATGGAATAACTACCACGAGCTCCGCCCCAAAATGGCTATTGTCCAATCAAACATCGTAGCAACCGTTGCTATGTAAATAAGGTCCGTCAAATCTTGAGCTCCAAGCAAGATGGTGAAGCGATGCGCCTACAGTTAAGGTAAACTGGACCACAGATACCCAGAAATATTGACCGGAGGAGTTGTGTTCTTTCCATTTCTAAAGCCGAAAACAACTTGAGCAGTGTCTACAATGGATTAAACAGTGCGGGCGGCTCGGGGCAGCTCCTCTACCAGCGAAATATATTGAACAAATGTCTGCTCAAAGGTAAAACTAATGTTTAACTATAGCTATGGACTTACTGTGTTGTTAGATCTAGAGGCAAAAACACAAACTAGACTGAAGTTATACCATGACGAGGATATAACTGCAGAAGTTACGCTCTACGCTAACATAGCCTTGAAAATGAACAATAAACTTGCCAATAGAGAAAAATAGACCTTAACATATGAAAGCGAACTCACCTGGCAGTGCAAGAGCAGGACAAGGCTGTGCTTGTTACATTTGATGATAACGTTAAAAATCATGGGTTTCTCTGATTTAGCTTGAGACCAGTAGCATTAGCCTCCATAGGAGGAAAAAAATGCTTTAAAAAAGTCACTAAAGTGAACAGGTGTACTTCTTTCGTTTAGAGAAGAAAAAAAACAAACTTCCTCTTCAGTGAGCGAGCCAAAAGTGGTTATGGTAAGTAAAACTACGGTATTTCTTCATGTATGAAGGGTTATTATTTATGCACCATAAAAAAGGGGTATAAATAATGTTCACTCGTCTTGTGTTGCTGAGCCTTCTCATCTCTGTAACACAAGGCAAGAAGGTTTTGGTTTTATTTGGTTTTTAAAGATGAAAAAGATACTCTTCCTCATGGTTTTTAATCATCTAAACCTCTTTTTTTTGTAGTGGCTCATATTGTTTCAACAAAAAGTAGAACATAAGAAGAGAACACTGACATGAAGATGGTATAAGAAACCAAGAATTTCAACTGCCTATAAACACAAAAATGGAGAAATGGAGAATAACACTCACTCACATGTTGGTCGCTCTTTATCACTTGTTCGCTTTGTTGTGCCGTCTCCCAGCTAAATTTGCTTTGCACCAACCGCGCCAATGCTCCTTCACACAAGTTTAGCATTGAAATCGTTCGCGTGGTCGCGTCATGTGTGTGAATGTGTGCGTCTTAAGAGTTTGTGACTGATAACAGAACACTCACATGCGATGGACAGGGTACAGGAGTGGTCACCGCGGCGATGGGATTAGTCGCCACACACTCGAACACTCCGGCGTCTCTTCGGCTGCTCTTCATGATGGTGAGAGCTGTCTGCCGTCCGGGTGAGAGATCAAATTCATGCGCTCGTCTACCTCCAGAGGCTTACGGTCTGCAATCAAACAATACATGACTTATAAACCAATACTTATTAATTTAAATGTTTACTCAAACTTCCTAACTATTACAAATCCTTCAGCACATGATAATACCCAGGTCACAAGTCTTCAATCTGTTGCTTGAGAGCTACCAGTAGCTTGCCACCACTTTCCAAGTAGCTGAAGATTTTAGAATCATACAAATTATACTTTATTTACTCAAATTTATTTATTACAAACGGCTATTTCTACAGTAAATGCATCTTTAAATGCTTGATTGTGTCCACTTCTAAATAGATAGTGGCAACCTTTTCACATTGATCTCTTAACTATGCCACAGTTAACTTTAATTTTTGGTCATTGTTAAAAGTAGTGGCTCGCCGCCAGGTTTCTTTAGCAAAAGTAGCGAAAAAGATTGGGAGACCCCCTAATCTAGCCCATTTTTACTTATAACTATAACATCATAACATTATGAAAGTGAACACAACCTACTGCCTGCTTAAAGGTATGTGTCACCATAAAGACATCTCTTCAGTTTGGTACATAAACACAACAGCTTCTACAAAGATATTATCCATGGACCCCAGGACTACCTTTCATCCAG
>JBBPFD010000424.1:0-21986 GCA_038363315.1 Mugilogobius chulae
ACAGTGAAACAGATGTGTAATGTCCACCAATAAAATAAAATAATAATGTAAAAAAAAATAAATTACCCATCAAATCAAATCAGTTAGAAGAGCTCACCTGGACTTAATTTTGTTTTATTACAGGTTTCTAAATATAATTTATTCATAAAATTAGCCTCAGCTTTCTGACTGTCCTTTGAGTAGAGGCTGTTTCCACTTATGTAACAGGAGTCTCGCTTCACAAGGAGCCCATCTGGTCTCAAAGATCAGAAACAGCTTCAGTTTGAATTGAAATTAGACTTATTTCAGTCTAGAAAAATAGGAAAAAAGGCTCTTATCAGTCACTTATTTAGTCTGAGTTGTTACATGTGCATTATTCTTAGTTTTGAGTGTTTTTCTGTTCATGCTACAAAAGTGTATTATGTAACAACCTGCATTCTTAGAGATAGACGTTTAGATAAACCAAAATTGTATCATAAACCAAAAGGAGACGGTGTAGAGTTGTAGCTGAAGGACACAGCAGCAGCAGGACACTTCTACTCTCTGTCCTGCTGCTGCTGTTGTTGTTATTGTAGAATGTGTCCTGTGTTTTTTCTCTAAAGCTGAGCTGATGCTGCCAACTCAGGGATTTCACTGAAGAAAGAAAGAAAGACGACTCGTATTTCTGAAACAAGGAACACTTTGTCCTGAGCAGCAGCAGCAGCAGCAGTTAGGCCGGTGTTTGCTCAAGGCTGTGCAGTTAAATACAAAACTATATATCAGCTGTAAAGGAATAATGCTGCCAACGTTATTTAATCATTAAGCCGGAGTGCACAAGTCACTTTACTGTAAATCGACTGCCAGGTGTAAAAAATATGTAGTGATCCAGAGAAAAAACTTGGCTGCATGATTTGGAAACAATATCTAAGGGCAACTTTTTTAGATTGCAATTACAAATCAATTCGTAATTTGTTTTAAAAATTTGATTCTGTTCCTATTCCAAATCTTGTTTATCTGCAATTTTACAGTACATCTTACACCAATCTGGTGTAAGTTGTACCTTGAATCGATTCACACTACCTCCAGTCCAGATCCAGTCCAGATCGAGTCCAAATCCAGTCCAGACCCAGTCCAAATCCAGTCCAAATCCAGTCCAAATCCAGGCGCGGTAATCACTCACAGTGAGACAGACACATGCATGTGTTTGTTGTTATAAGAGCATCGCAAAACCCTAAGTTCACGCTCAACTTCACACAAGTTCACACGATCACTGACACGTGTAGTAAACAACTGCCTGAGCAGCCAGCTTCTCCTACTTTCTGTTCAAATGCAGAAGAGTCTGGAACCAAAGACAGAGCAATTCACTTTGTCGTCCAAAATGAGTACGATCCAACCTCTCTACAATTTCAAAACTTGTTTCAAACATTGAAGATGGCGGACGTAGCTGATAGATTTTTTTCTTGCTTTGGTTTGGAGCAATTTAGAACAAATTAATTCCTTAAAACCTAAGCAGCAAACTGTGTTGAGAGCCTTCACACTGAAAAAATCTGGGCGCTTAATGTTTACTTTAAATTCTATTTAGCGTGTCGCTGTTACGCAGCAACACAGGTTTTCTGTGACTGGTTGACTCGGCGCCTGGAAAGTCTGCCCTCGAAATTTAAACCCGGCGCTCTGATTCCAGATCCTCACGCCTTTGTAAAGTTGTCTGTCAAAGTTTGGGACTGACTGATCAGGCAAAGTAAACAAAGAACACTCGCGCTCGCTCGGTTTCCTGTTTGCTGTGTCTTGTTTTCATAACTAGCGCTCGTTCTGGAAAAAGTTAAAACGACCAGAGCACATTTGCACGGCTCGCCAGACCGGATGGATTGCCGCTCTCATTAGTTTTCAAGAATCTGAAAGCCTCCGGTGGTCGGACCAGAGTCTGGACTGGGTGCAGTGTGAACCTGGTGTTGCTTTAAAAGTCTGACTGTTTTAAATGTGTCCAAAAGAAGTGACAAAATGACTGAAACACAAACCGACAAACGAATCAAAGAATCCCAGAACGTCCCAAAACAGGACATTTTATTTTAGCAAAATTCCAACCTTTGTGATTGCTTATTGGTTCCATTAATATTGATTAATTGATCAATTGATTAATTTGATTAATCATGCATCAATATTGATTAATCATGCAGCCCTACTATTCAGGCTCTAAAATGCAGACAGAAAGGCTTTTTAGAACAAAAACAATGTCAAAAAGAACTAAGCAGTTTCAGATTTTCATCAATAATATACTTTATTTATTGTTATTCTATCTATAAGCCTCGAGTCACCATATTTAAAAGTTAATTCTCTGTGTGCAATAGAGATTATGGTGGGACTAGTCTGCTTCTAAAAGCTGCTGCTGCTACAAACAATGGCTTATTTAAAAACTGAATGTGCCTCAAAATGGCCGCCGTTGGTCTTTGTGTGTCAGATGAATGAGTTGTTTTATTTTAAACCCAGCGGACACAAACAGCAGGGTGACAGAGGAGTGGTTTCCTCTGGTCTTCTATCTTTGTCAGTGTCTGTTTGCAGGTTTTTGTAAACTGTTTAAAACATGTTAATAAGCATAGGCATTTTCTTTGTTTAAAATAGTTTATTAAGCAGCTCAATAATGATCCTATTGACAAACAAGAAAGAATGTCACATTGAGAAATAACATGTTTTAGGTCAGGGTTTTAGACAAGAACTGATATGAGTAAACTCATAATAAAAGCACTTTACTAAATATTTTAATTCTGATTAAGCTTGTTTATGTTCTGTTTAAGTATCAATACTTGTACAAATGATTATCAACTTTCAATATTTGCTTAGTATTTGATTTTTTAAATTCTTCTGATCAGTTTTTCTCAACCTTTTTCATGTATAACCTGCAAGATATCAACTGCTTTCTTGACCCCCAAGTGCAAACAGGCTGCACGCAAAATGATAAAGTAGTTTTGTTTCTATTAAATGAAAGCACCGAATCGAGTTTGATTTCAGTTCTGATGCCAATTTTAATAATGTGGCTTTAAAAGATATTGATCAATACCAGTGCAGGGACTGAAGATATATTTTGAAATTATTATGTAAGTGCAATTTACTTCACAACTTTATGTGAATAAAATTTCAAACATTATGAGACGTTCTGGATCAACATCAGCATTTAAATAAATATTTTTGTTGCGTCCTATAGAGGTTATGCATAGACATTCTTTTATTTGAAAAATGTATTTGAACATTTAGAATGAGTGGCAAAACTATTCACCTTATTCTGTACCACTTTGGCAGTGCACTATGTTATCTTGTGTGTTTTGAGGGGCTACCTCAAATGGATAATGACAGTTAAAATAAACCCAACAACTGAATTCTACAGGCTAGCTAAACAGGAAGTGTGGCGGGGCAGAATAAGGCGAATAGGCATGTAATTCTTCAACAGCTTGTTTGCTGATGACAGTTGGTGATATGTAGGACATTTAAACAGTCTCAAAAACAGAATTATTTTTTAAAAGAAAAGGACAAAAAGTTCAACTGTGTGATTTCAAAGTCTGTGATAAATGTGAGAAAAAAGAAGTCTTGTTGTTTATCTGCTTTTCTACCACTGTTTACTTGATTTTCTCTGTCAGTTACAAACCCAGTATCAGCAGAGCTGTTGGGGGTTGATTTTGTTATTAGGCTGTAGTGTCTTTTTTCCTGTTTTAGCTGCATTTTGAGCTCTTACAGGAGAAAATGTCCTTTCTCTGCACTGACTCTCATGCATTCTTGCCACTCAGTTCCAACATTTAGAATGCTGTGATGTCAGTCGGTGCATCACTAATTGAATTAATCATATTTCATAAAACAAGACTGAGTAAATGTGGAAAGCCAGAAAATACAGTAGATATTTATATTGATATTGGCAGATCACTTAGTTCTGGAGGCACCAATTCCCATTTAAGCCTGTAGGCGCCAAAGCATCAATTCTGTACCAAGTCATTCCAGGCTGTGCTTGTAGTCTCAGTTTCACAAGCTTGGAAAATTACAGTTCAACGTCGTACCAGCGATTGTAAATTGACACAGAGATATATTGTACAGGATGAAGTTTATAATCTCCACATTTCCTGGACTGGATTTCAAATAAAAAAATCTGGCGCCTAAAAGGCTAAAATTCACATATACTCAGCTCTGTGGTGAGTAATGATCATAAGTCATGCAATTTTATTCAAAATCGGTTTCTGAAATCTGCAAAGTTATTAAAACCTTTGCCAAAGATTTAGTTTTACATGTGATTTTGTGAGTGAAAACAACCACATTTATTAGTAACAAACTAATTTGACGACCTGAATTGTTCTATGTCTGTTTAAATAAATGTTCTGTGTTGTCCTGTGTTTTGATGTCGCTAACAAAAGCTTCCACTTGTCTCACGTCTTTAGCCGGACTTGGAAACAGCTTCACCGCGATCGTATCGTGTTGTGAATCAGGCAGCTCGGGTATGTCTACATTTATTACATTTTATACTTATCTTTTTTCTTCTTTCTAACTCTGCAGTTTCCAGCTCCAAATCTCCGGTCCATCTTTCCATTTTCACTTCCCTGCAACTTTCCCATGATAATATTTTCCATTTTCCTCTTTCTAATCGTCGCATGTCTCTTTCCAGACACACAGTGGCTCCACAGTTTTAATTATTTGTTCTAATCGTGAACATCTCGTTTATGTAATAGAGAAAGTGATATTTATGTAAACTTTGACCTCTCTTGCGTAGCTTTATTATTATTATATTATTATTAGCCTGTGCTAGTTTGACTGAATGTACTTGATACGATTAGACTCTTGGGAGGGGTTGGGCAGTATTTTGAAGTTTAGATAAGATTTGGATAAGGAATAAATAAATGTTAGAAGAATGCTCAGCTGAATTGCCTTTTATGATTCGTTTATGACTTTGAATCTCGGGTCACACAGTCACTTTGCAACAATAAAAATGACAAATTTAAATTCTGCTTTAAAATCTTATAAATAAGAGGCGGGGCTTGTCACTATTGACCCTTTGCACGTGTCGTCGGATCTCTTCGGGGGAACGCCCACTTCTCCATGATGGAGGCAAAAGCTCTGTCTGTGCGCATTACAACTATGGAAACTTTGCCGAAAACCTGCCTGTTTCTAAGTTACTTTTATTGATTTCAATTGTAAAATGGCTGGATCTTGTGGAACACGCTGCACTAACAGACAGGAGCTTTTTCATTTACATGCCAGTTATGGCTGCTAAATCTAAAGAACTGGAATCCCTCTAAGTTGTTACAGATGTGCAGTGAACACTTAAAACAAGGTAAGTCAGAGCTAATGAGAAAAAAATTTATGACATTTGAAAAAAAAATGCAATGAATATCTGAAGCAGAATGCATTATGCGTGGCTAACACTAGCCTCACATGATCTACAGCCAAGTTACTGAAAACCAACCTCTTGTAGCTTTTAAATCTGCTCCAGTGTAAGACAAAACCCTGTTTGCCACAGAATGGTGCAAATCATGAAGAGTAAAGTCAGGTAGACTTGTAACTTTTATTAAATCTGCAGATATAGCAGGAGGAAGAGGGTATAGATCAGCTGCATTCATGAGCTTTTCCAAATACCTTGTTTTGTGTGCGTCTAAAAGACGTCCTACTTCCACAGACAAATGTACTGAACATGCACTAGAAGCATCCACTGCTTTCTTTACGGAAAAATAAGGAAATATGTGAGAAATTGTCAGTTTTGCGCAGCCACATGATCAAGTGACGCAGGCGCAAATGGTCAATAAAGAGGCTTATTAGAAAATGGACCTCTTTCTAATTCTAAGTCGTTTAACATCAGTTTTGTAAGTGATCTTCATGTCCTATAATTTATTCCCATACATAGAAAAAACGCAATAGATCCCCTTTAAGAGTTTGTGAACATTACTAATATCGCTGGATTCCATCTGGTCGCCAGGCTAGGTCCAACTCTGAATTATTGACGTTTCAGAGCCACAGGTTGAAAATCTAAGATGGAAGTTTTCACAAACTCAGTGTTTTCATGTCAGATTGGGCTCTCTTTCAACGACAAGCGCAACATGTTAATTCACTCCACATTCACTTTGAGCTCCACCACAGCAGAGGTACTTTCTGTGAAGAGGCTGTTCTGAGCTTGTTAATACCGACTAAACACTGCACTGAGTCTGCATCGTATCTGTGACTCACGGTTGCAAAACTTAACACTTTTATGCCTCATACATTAAAATCTCCACAAGAAACCCTCAGTAAATAATGTTTCTTAACTTTACTTTTAGTGCGCCTGCAATATAAAAGAACATTTTCTGAAAACCACTGTATGTAAAAGTTATTTCGACCAGATTGACCTTGGCTGAATTTTCTTACCACAGAGCCTTCTTCTCAAGCTTTTGGTTAAAGATAAACCTCCAAAAGCTTTATTGGTGACTGATTGTGTTATTCCTCATCATTACTTCCCTAGTGTCCATTAGCCTCAGTGAACCTGCTGCAGTGAGCTAATGTAAACAACAACACAAATGGACTGTTTTTAAGTTCGTAAATCATAGTCTTGTTTTTGCAGCATTGGCATGTCAGGCTAAGATTTGATTTCCCCCTGTATAATTTCCTTTGCAGCCAGTACATTACTCAATTCTTGACATGGGAAACTCTGGACTGTCATGTATGCATTATTAAACTTTTTTTTTGTTATTGTACCTAAAATAGCAAATTGAAGGTTCTCAAGAGCATGTTTTAAACACAAATAAACATTACACTGGAATTTCTCGGATTCAAGCAATTCCCCAGCTTTTGTAACTTTATTAAGTCTTGCTGTTATGATGTTTTCAACCTTTAACACTGGAAATTCTGAGAAAACATCACTCCCAGCAGGCAGTGTTTGACATTGTTACTTTCAAAAGTAACTGATAAGATGTGATAAAATAAAAACATGCAGAGTAGGAACACGAGAGCGAGATGTCCAAACTTTTTTTCACCGAGGGCTGCATTTTGAAACATGAATAGAGAAGAGAACTACATAATGTAAGTTTATCCTTCAAGAGTTTGCATTTTATTTACTTTTGAATGAGCCACAACATTAAAAAAAAAAGCTGAGGATCAGAAATTTCAAAGTTACGTATATAGAACCAAAATGTTTGTTGTTTCGATTATGATAGCAGAATTGTTCAAATTTGGCAGTACAAAGTAATACTTTGTGGAATTTAGGCCAACAGCTGAAGTCTGATGGCCCATCAAAGCTTGGTCCAAGAGCCACATTTGGCCCCCAGGCCGGAGTTTGGACATGTCTGCTTTAGACACTGGAGCAACGTGTCACTATGATTTGAAAAAGTAACTAGTACTAGATCACTTGGGAAAAGTTTCGCAACTTTTGGGGAAATTATTTTACAAGATCCAACACCAAGAACAGACACAGGACAAGTTTTTCAATCCCGCTCTTGTCAAAGCTTTTTTGTGACATGGAGATTGCACAGAGCAAGAGCCACTGACATGAGGCTAAACTACAAAAAATACTGCATAAATCGTCTCTTATAATATCACTAATTCATTTGAAATTATTATTGTGTCCATTTGTCATTCAACAACGTGCGAAACTTTGCCTCAGATAACAAACACAAGATGCGTGACGTCACTGTCTTGTCTTTCTTTGCTTAGCAAAGTTCCACACATCTTCAGTTCCTGCTAACCAAACTCCTTGTGTTATTTCCATCTCTTTGTGCATAAAAAAACAGTTCTTCATTTCTCGAGAAAATGTTCCTTCACAAGCTTCCGCGCAGAAACAAGGAAATGCAGCTGTGAGTTTTTATTTTCTTTGTCTTTCAAGCAGTCGTGGTCAAGAAAGCTAATCCTCTTGAAATCAGACGGAATCAACTCTCTCAGACACGTTATTTTTGTCGAATGAGTGTGGTTCATAATCCTGTAGTTTCCCCATCTGTTATATTAATAAAACTTAGTAGCTCCGGACCAAACCTCGCAGGCGTCGAGGTCTCACTGATGGAACAAAAGTGTGCATTAATTGAAACAAGATACATTTCTCCGCGCAAATCCATGAGCATCTTGATATTTCCCCGTGCTCCGGAGTCTTGTGAACGCAGTGTCTGTTTACAAACTCACGTACGTCAGATTAGATGTCACGTTCATGCTGCAAAAAGACTCAAACAGGCTAAATTTAACACGGACAGTAGGTTTTCTAGCGGCTGCAGACGAGGGCGACGTGCGGAGCAGAGCCGGGGTCAGGTTACGGAGGTCAAAGGACAAGGTTCAGAGGTAAAGAGCGCGATTTTAGGACGGAACAACTGCACATGACTGAGAGAGGAAGAGCTGCTGAGAAGACAATGGACCTGAATCCTTAACGCTAGACAAAATACTAAAAATATCACCAAAATAACAATTGCAATATCATTCTTTTTCGCTGATACATCTCACACCTTTCGTCCGGTCTTGGGGTAGTGTCTGACCTTTGACCTCCGTGCTGTTAGCTTCATAAAAATGCTGCTGACGGGCTCGTGTTTTTGGCGTCTTGTGACCTGTGATTTATGGTTCCTTGAGCGAGAGTTATATTTTGGTTTTGTGACCGACTGCCTCTGCTCCTTCTCTCTGCAGACTGATCATGTTTAAGCTGCACGCCTGACGGAAACTTGAGACTTTTTTGAGCTCGTTAACTCTGTCCATAGAAAATTATTTAATATCTGTATTGGGCAGTAATTTGTGAATGAAAGTTATAATATTTCGTTTGCCTGGGATTGAGAGTCCAGGGCTGCGAGGCATCTTCAGCCTTGGACTCTCAAACAGGTCAAAACGGTTAATACATCTCATTGAAAAGAATAGAAGAAAGAAGCTACTGTTAATTTGTTTGTGTGACTTAAATGAAACAAAAGAGCTCATTGGTTGTCTGCTGTTTAGAACCCACCTTTCATTAAAGTAGTTAAGCCATGCTTGTTGTTTTTATACGAAAGATGATGCTTGTCCATGATTGGCTAATTCATCTGTCAGTCATGACCGCTGAAATACATGAAATGAAAATGGAGCCAGTAGGGCTGTAGTTCTTTAGTCGTTTAGTCGATTAATCGGTCAATGGAGTCTTGGTCAACCAAAATGTTCTTTTATTCTTTTATTTAGATTATAAGGAATGTATTCAACAGCAACAGAATCATTGTTCTGAACTGCCTATTTTATATAAACACACGGTTTTCCTCTTCATTTTCAGTTTTTGACTGTAAAAAAAAAATCTTAAATGTGGACTGATAAAAAATTATTACAGTTACTGTACACTGAGTGTGAGTTTGGTGCGAGTCGGGACTTGTGCGAGTCTCGCATGACTTATAAAAAAACTAATAAAACCAATGGTTTCTTGTTCACAGACCTCAAAGCAGTGCGAGCGTAGAGAGAGTCGCAAGAGAGACTGGTAAGATTCTGTAAAGAGTCTATATTTCTCTAAAAGTCACAGAGGACCTGGTGTACAAGGCACCTCGCAAGAAACTCGCACATGTCCTGAACCAAACTCTCCTCACAGTCAGTGTACAGGATGCGTTAGATGACAAAAATCTGGTGTAGCACCATAAAATCTAGTAATATAGTAGCATACATTTATCTAAATCATTTTAGTAAAACTTTTCTCTTGTTCCTTCCTCCATCATTAACTTCTTTTCTGTTTGCACGCTTCTTCTTCTTCAGCCTCTTCTTTATGTCACTACCGTATGTACTCACGTCATGTGTGTTCAGTTAACCCGTTGTTGTGTTTGTGTGATTTTAACGTTGGCCTGTGTGTTTTTAGCCCGAGGACGATGGGCAGGCGAGCGCGGTGCTTTCACATAAACAAAACAAAGTCAGTGCAGTAAGTGTTACCTGTTCTTTACAACAGGAGCACTGGAAAAACGCCATCCAAAAGGCCCGCGCTCGACCGGACCCCTGGGCCGAGTTCCACCTGGAAGAGAAGGAGACGGAGCCCTGCGTCAGATACAGGTACGAAGACAACAGGCCTCTTACAAACCTGTCACTGTTTTCTTTGGACTTTGAGTTTATCATTAAGTAAAAGTGTACATAAAATACAACATAACAATGAATCAGTTTCACTTTAGAGACCAGTTTGTGCACCAGTGTGCTTTTTAAGAGTTCAGATCTCATAAATTGTTCCCTAAACTTAACCTGGCTTACGTCAGATTGATGCGTGTATCATCAAAGTACAGTATCAATCTGGATAGACTGTTGCTGAAAGCTGTTGGGAGAAAAAAAACAGAACTTCAGAGGAACATCCAAATCTTGATTGGTCGAAGCGTTTTTTGTTAAATACAGTCAAGAGAAAAGTACAAACCTCTTACTCGTCCAAAAACGCACAAATCACCTCTGTGCGTCTGTCGTTCAAATGTCAAAATAGTCCATCATTTTGCTAAAATAGACCAAATTCATTGGTTGGCGCCACCATGTTTGTCAGAGTGGTGCACCTATTAGTCCACTTCTGCTCTGTGATTGGTCTGGCTGACGTTGGATCTTCTGTAACTATGCGCAGGGGGTCTCTCTAGTCGGAGAATGTTTCCCTGATGATGTTTGTATGAAATCTAGATCATTATGCATTGTGGGGTTGCCAGATCCAATGCACTCTTCAGCAGTACTTTGTGAAGAAGGGTGCAAGGTGGCAGAGCTAAGGAGATGGCAGGTTTGAATCCAGGGCCAGACAAAATCAGCATCTCAGGGTCTCTGTGGGAGGAGTTTGCATGTGCTCTCTGCAAGTAATACTAAAACTGACCAAGTATCAGTGAAACGTGCCTCAAGCCTGTGGGGGAGGGCAGAGACATTTTAATATTTTAATTGTCATGTCGTCAAGTCTATTTTTCAAGTATTACAAGTGATTTTCAAATTTCAATATTGTGACAACACCAGGCTCAGGCAAACTAGTTTTTACATCAAAACCACAACATTTACACAATTTTTATGCAATTTCTGTTCAATCTGAGGCTTTTTCACTGCTCATGGGTGTTTGGAACTTTTATTAGGGCCAGTTAACAATTATTCGGTTACTAAAATAGTTGACAATTACTTACTACAACAATCGATAAGTTGTGATATATCAATTAACTTGTTGCAGCTCTGAGGGTTAAGACTTCACTCATCCAGGAGCCTCACTCACCTCAGTCTGGGGACAGTATTTATTCTGTCCAGTAGCTTGGACAAGAGCGTCAGGTTCACAGCCAACTTGATCCAACAATTTTCTAAAATTAAATTGAAACTGTTTTTCGCATGGAGCTGCCAAAATGAAACCAAAGCCGGTTTAATCACAGCAGCAGCGTCAGAGCTGAAGTCTCACCTCAGGTCTGACGTTTGACTCAGACTCAGACTGGAGCTGGTCTTATCTGTTGACAAACGCGGCTCTGTCTGTGAGGTGTGAGTGAATGATTTACACCTCAGCCTTTGTGACCATAAAAGTGAGTCCTCAGTGAACGCCTGACCTGGTCTGATCTGATCAGAGCTGAGCTGGGCTGGGCAGGGCTGGGCAGGATTTGGCCTGGTCAGTGTTGGATGGGAAAAATGCCAGGTGTCACATGGAGCTGCTGTGGCTCTTGTGCAAACTGGAATTGTGTCCTTGAGCAAGACACTTCATCATCCTGTTTGTATTATCTAGTATTTTAATCTTAGTTTCAGAAATGTTCACAATTTTGACAAATTTCTTTTTATTTATGTACCAAGATTATTTTCATTGTTTCTAAGTGTTTTGGTCTTGTTTGAAGACGTTGCTTCTCACTTTGAGCCAGTTTATTTGCCAATGGTTTAAGAACATTTTACTTACCCCATTGACAAATTTATTTTCCTATTTTAAGCCAAAATCTCTTCGAACAGGACAAAAATATTTCACATTACATGGCAAATAAATCTAACTCAGCTAAAATTACTCAAATCATAAAAATGACTCAAATCCAAAAATTCTGAATTCAGGTCATTTTAAGAAAGACTAGATATAGAGTTTTTGCGGTGTACAACCTGACACAACTCACTGCATAAACACTGTTTTGTTAACGACACAAAAACATAAAAGTAGATAGACTGGTGACGAGACATGCTTCAACGTACACTTCACTGTAATCATTAAAGAATCTTTATGTGCTCTCAGTTATGAGTGTGATGTGTAACTTTGTGTAGGTCACAAGTCATGTTTCCATTGGAACAGAAATTAACCATCCTTCATTAAATACAATCGGCACCGGCCATGAGACACAAACACTTTAGTGAACTATTCTCCTGAGTCTTTAGCTTGTGTCAGTCACATCCACATCTCACTGTCAGATCTCCAAAGATTTATTTATTTTAGACTGACTTATCAAAAAGCACAGTATGCTGTTGTGCACTAAGCTCATTACTTTTATTTGGCCTGTTTTGGTGACTTTTAAATGTAATGTTTCAGCTAGGTCTGGGCAATATTGTGATAAAAATCAAATCGTGAGCTCATCTCTGTGACAGTCTGCTTTTATGATGAAATTGTCCCGACGTGATTTCCTTTTTCTCTACTTGATCCATCTGTTTGTTTCAAATATATTGATTATTTTTTCCAAACTGTTACTTTTAGTCTCAGAGTTGCCGAGTCCAAAGCTTTACGGCGACTTTGGGTTTATTTTTTTAACTTTTGGACTGCACTTTTAAATCATAAAAGGAACACGTTTTAGCAATTTTTCAGGTTTGATTTGTGAAAATATATCGATTCACAAAACTGTGACATGGAGTTTTAGCATGTTTTCATGTCTAAAAGTCGTTAATGTAAGAAAAACACTTACACTTGTTTTGCAGCAACAAACAATGATCTAATTACCGTAGTTTTTCGACTATAAGCCGCTACTTTTTCACAAGCTTTGAACTCTGCGGCTTTAACAACGATGCAGCAAAATGATTGATTCTCATAGACTTAATATTAACAAGTGCGGCCTATATATGTACTTTATCTTTTTCTAATTTAAATCTAGTTGGTGCGGCTTATATTCAGGTGCGCTCAATAGTTCGGAAATTACGGTAATTGATTCTTTTATTCACTTTTTATTGAAGGTTTGAGTTTGCCTGTTTCTCCCTGAAAATCAGCTTTTGTCAGCTGGATTTAACTGTTGATGGTGAACTGTATTTACCTCGAAGACAATAGAAAAACAAACTATCTGCAAGAAATCATGATCCCGCTTCTAGTTTCAGCTAAAATGATTTGTTTATGTACTTTTATACCTACCATGACAGTCATCTATAAGACTAAACCAGGACTGTATCTGCACTAACAGTGAACCTCAGTATTTCTAATGTTTCTGTTTAGTTTCTCTCCTGGAGCCGTTACATAACTCAGGTTTGGACTTGCCCAAAGCGAGAGAAGGAAAGAGAAAGAGAGAGAGAGACATTTGAATGGTGCACAGCCTCACGTATCTCTCCCTCAAAGCTAATTTTATCCTGCGTCCTGCCTGCCCTCCTCCCTCCTCCGCGTTTTGAAAGTTATCTGTGTCAGTAGTGGCGTTCCTAAGTACACGCTGTTCCCACTCGGTGCAAACGTTTGGCAGAGCTGGTGTGTTTTGGATGAGTCCTGTGGAAATGTGTGCTCCGTGAGTGAGAGAGAGGCAGTGAAAACATACAGTTACAGTCAGGACAACGTGTAATGGAGAGGAGATGTGCTTAGAGTTTGGAGTGAAGATAAGACTACTTTCTCTGGTTCGAAGTTGATTTGGAGAACTGCAGTGTGTGAATCAGAAATGTGCAAAAATGTGCCTTTAAATGCGTTAAAATTATCTATTATTCAGACGTAGAGTGGACACGTTGACTTAATTGTTACCTCAATAGATTTATTAAAGTGAAACTAACCTCCTAAGCTCCTCCTACAAATACATTTCAGACTAAACTTTCTGCTGGGAAAAGCATGAGGATGAAGCTGTGCCTAATTGGCCCTCCACAAATCTGATCCGACCCTCAATTCTTTTTCTAAATATCACAAAAATATAATTTTCTTGTTTGCAAATTATATTCTGGTTTATTACTCTGGAAAAAGTTGCCAAATTTTTTATTTGTTAATAATGTAATTGATAGGCACTGGACTGGCTTTTGTACAGGCTAGCATCAGAGCCCTGGACTACGAAGCTAGATTTAGGGTTTAGCGAGGTAAGTTCTTGGTTAAACCTGGCCTGACGGTCTGAATAAGTTAAAAAGAAAGGCGCTGGCCAATCAGAGATGAGAATTCAGGCGTTTGTGAAGAGAGAGAGGGTCACGGCATATTCTTTTATATCAGTGCGATGCACACGTAACCTATTTATAAAGAGGAGCCATGAGATCTTATATGTAACAGTGACTAGACTGAAGAATCCTGTTTAATCTGTGATGATTAATAAACGCTTTCACTGTCAGAAATATTGAATGACTGCACTTTGTGCACATTTGACTGAAACTTTACGCATCAGTTTGACTCAGACAAAAGACTGAACTAAAGACACAGCTCAGTGGTCGATCTATTAAATGTTTGGTAATGTAGGTCTGTTATAAATCCATCATGACATTTAAATAAACTCTATAGTGTAACTTCTGTGTCTGTGATTGGTCACTTAAGTGCAGACTCCACTTGAAGCTGCAGCGCGTTTCCTTCACTAGATTTTAATACCCGTATCACTTCATGATCGACGTTTCCTCACGTTTGTTCTGATTGGTCAGTTTGCACTAACCCCGCCTCTTCTCTGTGACACGGCTTCATTGAGAAAATCCAGGGTTCACAGATCCAGTTGTGAACTCGTTTCGTAGGACAGTTTATCCAGAGAGGCTCATGTCTGGGTTTGTCAACTCGGGAAAGAGAAACATATCCAGGATCCAAGTTCAGCGACGTTCGTAGGGCTCAGGTCTCACTTTTTAAAAGTATCGGCATCGGCCAAAGATCCACTCCTTGTGTCGATCTCTAGTGAAAATACAAATAAAAATTACTTACTTAAAAGTAAATACTTTTTGACGTTTGCTTACATTTCCGTTGTTTCCCATTGTACAGGAGAGTATAAATAAAATAAATATGGGGTTAAAATTATGCTTTTTTATTGTTGATGTATCATTATTATACAGCATTAGTGACTTTGAACCTCTTCACGTTCTGACTGTATTAGCAAAGACACTTACACATTTACTCCAAAAATCCTCTTCAATGAAATGATCAGTGATTATAGTCCATATAAATCCATGAAAATCCTGTGTTTCTTTCCTGAGTCTGTAAATCTTCGGTCTTACGTTACGTGCAGTCACATCCAAACAGCCTCCGTCTCTTCTAAGCACCCTGCGTTCATTCACATTCTTCACATTTGTAGGTTATCAAAAGTTCACTATGACTGCTAAATATATTCCATTATGTAAACTACAGTGCTGTGAAAGTGGGTCTGATGTGTGTGTCTTATGTAACCTGTCTGCTGCAGATGCTCTGGCTTTAACGTGCAGAGCTGACGGAGCAGTTTTTAAAGGCACAGGGACCCCGAATGTTCCACTTATTTATCTCACTACAGACAGTTTTATTCTGGTATAAATGAATTTGTTAGAGACACAAACATATCCATCTATACCCACACTCTGGTCTTTTTATGTTTTCTTTTTATCATGTTTATTCAAGTCTAAATGATGAGTTTTCTGTGTTTCAGATACAACGCTGTCCGAGGAGAATGGGCCCAAGACGAAGTTCACATCAAATGGCTTCACAGGTAAAAGTTTAAAGGAGCACTGTGTAACTTTGTGGAGGTGAAAAGTCAACCACACTGTTTACAGCTAAAGCCATACCTTAGGACTTTCTGAATGAGGATAAATACATTTTATGCAATAAATAAAAACAGTACATTTTGCGGTCATGCAAGGTCGCTCAAAGTAAAAACACAATTTTTATTATTGTTTTAAATTTGGTGCGAATAGTACATAATTTTAGTTGTAATCAGGAGCTGAATGCAGCGCTCTGATTGGCTGAGCTTCCAGTTTCACTTTGTTTGTAAAAAAAAATGTTCATTGATCTTAAGAGACGAAAAAGTTTATGAGAGGTTGTCAGATATTTGCTTTGTCAATCATGCTAAATAATTTTTCTCTAATTAAATATTCAAATCTAATGTTTGACATTAGATTGTGTTGCTAAAAACGTAACGTTTTAGGATTCTGTTATTGGTATCTGATATTTACAGTATTTGACAATTTAAGACCAGGTTTTCTAGAGTCTGTGTCAGTGCCGTTTGTCCTCAAGGCATCAAATGTGTTACTTTGAGCATAAACAATTTATATTTACATTGTGTAACTTTTTGAACAAAATTAGACCTAAAAGTCCTGTACTCGTTTTTTACTTCAGATTCAGATTCAGAATATTTATTGCCATTGTCACAAAAAGAACAACGAAATTCAGTTTGGAGCATCCATAAACATAAGAACAACTTACAATAAATAAATAAATACCCATTAAGTACCCAGTGTACTTCCTTAAAAATGTAAGCAAACAGAAATAATACATTCTAAACTTCCATGTTTTGTTCACTTACCTAATGCATTCTGAGCCTCAGAAATCTTCAACACGATGTGTTTTAAGCTTTTTTCACACTGTCAGGAGCAAGACGTGCCGCTATTCTAAAGGCAGTTAGCCACAATGCTAACAACAACAAAAGAGAACTTAGTGGAGTTTGGTGAAACAAACAGGTCATTATTAGACGTAGACAGGACATTACAGACTAATTTCCACCTGAATAATACATTAAACAAGAGAGCTGTGCTGGGGAATGATTTTAAGTAATTTTATTGTAAAGTCAGTATAGTCACTTTAAGTAAAAGCATGTTTATGTAACTTAGACGTCTTTGTTGTCAAGAGTAAATGATAAAAGTCTGTCTTTTTTTGCTTTGAGTGCAACTTTCACTATCACAAAAAACAAGAATTGGTCTCCTGTCTCTGTTTGATTTCTGTTAAAAAAGTTAGTTTCTATGGTCAACTATGTTTTATCATATCGATTGCTTATTATAAAGTCATGAAACCGATATTGCATACTTCTTGTCTATTTCAGGAAAAGTTTTCCAACATTATGGTATTTAACTTATGGTTTTAACTTTCTAAGTCTATTGAACTGTGTAGTGTCCCTTTAAGCTAAAAAGTGGTTGCATTTTTTCTAACGCTAACTCTATCCAACATAATTATACCACAGAATAATTAACTATCCAGATATTTTTTTAGGAGACCAAATATCGGTTATCGGTATCAGCTCAAAAACAAACAAACAAACAAAAAAAACACATCAGCGCAGGCCTAATAGTGTTGTTAAACCCATCTCCTCCATGTAATTGCACTGTGTTTGAATAATTTGCACTAAGCTCAAACAAAACAGTAAATTTATTATTATGTATACTCACTGTAATCTAATAGTTTGTTTTATCTGTTGCAGCCGTTTGGGAAAGGCGCCATGCGAGAGTGCTTCAGAACGTGAGTATAAAGTTTATCCACACGATGTACAAAAACAATCAGGACTTTTCACATAAACAAACCACGAGTGAAGGATCAGGGCTGATTAAAGGATTCAGTTCTTCACATTTTAAGTGTTTGACCCCAGAGTTTCTCCAAAGACAAACATGACGTCGTTTTAGGGTTTTTTGAGTTTATTTTTAGAAAGTGTTGTAAGTGTTTTCAACTGGTGGAGCGAGAGATGTTTTAGCTTTTATATTTATCTTTTGTTGGCTGGCATTACCAAGGGCACGTATAAGAAAAAGAGAAAGAAAGAAAAAGAGAGGGAGAGGGACAAGAAAGAAGGAGAAAGAGAGAGACTAGAAAGAGAGAGAGAGAGGCTAAAGAAAAGGAGAAAGAAACAGAGGGAGAGAGAGAGAGAAAAACTATAGAGGGAGAAAGAGAGAAGGGAGGGAGAGAGAGACTAGAAAGAGAGAAAATTAGAGAGAAGGAGAAAGAGAGCGAATAAAGAGAGGGAGAGACTAGAGAGGGAGAAAGAGAGAAACTAAAGAAAGGGAAAGAGAGTGGGAGAGAGAAAAACTAGAGAGGGAGAGAGACTAGAAAGACAGAGAAAAAGGGAGAGAGAGAGACTAGAGAGAGAGAGAAACAAAAGAGGGGGAGAGAGAGACTAAAGAGAAGGAGAAAGAGAATAAAGAGAGAGAGGAGACTAAAGAGAAGGAAAAAGACTAAAGAGAAGGAGAGAGAAAGGCTAAAGAGAGAGAGAGAACTAGAGAGAAGGAGAAAGATAGAAACTAAAGAGAGGAGAGAAAGATTAGAAAGAGAGGGGGAGAGAGAGTAAAGAGAGGAGAGAGAGAGACTAGAAAGAGAGGAGAGACTAGAGCGAGAGAGAGAGAGAAACTAAAGAGGGGGAGAGAGAGACTAAAGAGAAGGAGAAAAAGAATAAAGAGAGAGAGGGGAGACTAAAGAGAAGGAGAGAGAGACTAGAAAGAGGGGAGAGAGACTAAGAGAAGGAAAAGAAAGACTAAAGAGAAGGAGAGAGAGAGAAACTAAGAGAGGGGGGAGAGACACTAAAGAGAGAGAGAGAACTAGAGAGAAGGAGAAGATGAAACTAAAGAGAGGAGAGAGAGATTAGAAAGAGAGGGGTAGAGAGAGAGAGACTAAAGAGAAGGAGAGAGAGTAACTAGAGAGAGGTGGAGAGAGAGACTAAAGAGAGGTAGAGAGACTAAAGAGAGGTAGAGAGACTAAAGAGAAGGAAGAGAGAAAACTAGAGAGGGGAGAGAGACTAGATAGTGGGGGAAGAGAGAGAGAGAAAAGACTAAAGAGAGGATAGAGACTAAAGAGAAGGAGAGAGAGAAACTAGAAGAGAGACTAGAAAGAGGGGGAGAGAGAGACTAGAGAGGAGAAGAGAGAGACTAAAGAGAAGGAGAGAGAGACTAGAAAGAGAGGGAGAGAGAGACTAGAGAGAAAGAAAGAGAAACTAAAGAGGGAGAGAGGTAAGAAAAGAGAGCATGAGAGAGACAGAGAAACTAGAGAGAAGGCGAAAGAAAAACTAAAGAGAGGAGAGAGAGATTATAAAGAGAGAGGGAGAGAGAGTAAAGAGAAGGAGAGAGAGACTAGAGAGAGGGACTAGAAAGAGAGGGGGAGATAGAGACTAAAGAGAAGGAGAAAGAGAGAATAAAGAGAGAGAGGGATACTAGAGAGAAACTAGAGAAGGGAGAGGGAGACTAAAAAGAGGAGAGAGAGATGCTAAAGAGAAGGAGAAAGAGAGACTAGGGAGAGAGAGAGAAAGGGAGAGGAGAGAGACTGAGAGACTAGACAAAGAGGGAGAAGTGAAAGATTTGGGGAGACGGAAAGACTAGAGAGAGAGATGGACAGAGTGATTAGAAAAGGAGAAAGAGACTAGAGAGAGGGACAGAAACTAGAGAGAGAGAGAGAGAGATGGATAGTGGCTGACAGAAATGGTAGATAGATAGATACGCATAGATACAGATGATTGTCAAACAGATAGACAGAGAGAGCGAGAGAGACAGAGAGAGGTGGGTGAATGGAAAAGAGATAAAAGATGGAAGAGAGAGGAATTCCAACAAAGAGGCAATAAAGCAAATAATTCACAAATGAGAAGAAAAACACTTCTGATGATAATTTATTAACCACAGACTTCAACAACAGAAGCCTGTCTGTTTTTGTGTTTGTGGATTTGAAACGACGCAGCACATTTAAAATCCAGGATCAGAAGTGTGATTGTTGAGCTTTAATCCAGAGTTGTGTCGAGGCTTAGTTTGGCTCCGACTGTGGAGCTGCTGGAACTGACTGGCAGACGAAAAAAATGAGCTTAGAGATAGCAGCTGAGAAGTTCAGCTAGAGAAAAAAAGAAGGGAGAGAGAGAGAGACTAGAAGGAGAGAGAGAGAAGCTAGAGAGAGAAGACTAGAGAGAAGAGGACTAGAGAGGAAGAGAGAGAGAGACTAGAGAGAGAGAGAGAGAGACGAGGAGAGAGGAGAGAGGGAGAGACAGAGAGAGGAGAGAGGAGAGACTAGAGAGAGGAGATAGGAGACTAGAGGAGAGAGAGGAGAGAGAGAGAGACTTGAGAAAGAGGAGAGGAGAGGACTAGAGAGAGGAGAGAGGACTAGAGGAGGAAGAGAGACTAGAGAGAAAGAGAGAGGAGAGAGAGAGACTAGAGGAGAGGAGAGAGAGAACTAAGAGAGAGGGAGGAGAGGGAGACTAAAGAGAGGAGAGAGAGAGACTAGAGAGAAGAGAGAGGAGAGACTAGAGAGAGGAGAGAGATAAGAGAGGGAGAGAGAGACTAAAGAGAAGGGAGAGAAGACTTGAGAGGAGAGAGAGACTAGAGAGAGAAGACGGAGAGAGACTAGATAAGAGGAGAGGACTAGAGAGAAAGAGAGAGACTAAAGAAAGGAGAAGAGAGAGAGAAGGAGAAGTGAGAGACGAGAGAGAGACTAGAGAGAGAGAAAGAACTACTTGTAGAGAGAGAGAGAGAGAGGAGACTAAAGAAAGGGAGAGGAGAGAGAGAGAGAGACTAAAGAATGGAGAAAGTGAGAGACGAGAGAGAGACTAGAGAGAGAGAAAGAGACTACTTGTAGAGAGAGAGAGAGAGAGGAGAGACTAAAGAAAGGGAGAGAGAGAGAGAGAGAGAGACTAAAGAAATGGAGAAAGTGAGAGCCGAGAGAGAGACTAGAGAGAGAGAAAGAGAGATGGCATTAGGACTGGGCAATATTGTGCTAAAAATCGAGTCGTGAGCTCGTCTCTCGTCTCTCATCATATCATGATTTCCTTTTTCTCTATTGATGCATCCATCTGTTCAAATATAGACAATTTTCTTTCAACGTATTACTCTTAGTCTCAGTGTTGCCAAGTCTTTATAGCGATTTGTAATCTTTTTGAAGTTTCTTTTAAACTCACTTGAACTTGTGATAAGCTGATGCATTTCCGGTGAAACTAACTTAAATGTTGAGGTCACACTTAGTAAAACCAAACAATTGTTCTTCCTGTTTCCTCTGTAAAAGCTGGTTTCCTCAAACACCAAAGCTTTTATAATAGGACTGTTAGTGAGACTTGCTGAACGGTCGAATAAACAGTTGCATTAGGTTTCTTGTCAGGTTCAGATTCATGTACTTGAACGACCTTGATTATTATACTTGATTTATGATTAATAGATTAACTTGTCTCTATTTTGACAGCTAAATTAATATTGTATGCAGTCCAGAAGTTCTTTTGTTGTAAAACAAAAAGTGAGAATGGGTGTCACTGCAGTGACAATGTTACTTCTACAGGATCTTAAATAGTCCAAAAAATCTTTGGTGTAGTTAGTAGTAGTAGTAGTAGTCTTTATTACTGAGCTGAAAACGAATCATTCAGCTTAAAAGTCTCTTGTTGACACGTTATTTTCTGCTAAATGTTTTATGAGGTAAGAAAACAAGTTATTTGTCTGAAAAAGTAGATACTGACTATTTTGTTTGTTATTTTTGACGGATATGGACATGGAAAGTTAGATGGAAACGTTGGTATTTATAACTGAGAGGCTAACTTTCTCTCGAATCAAAATAATCACCAGATTAGCGTCCTGTTGACTCCAGCACATTTCAGAGATTCCTCTATTCTCAAAAGCATGTCCGAGTGTCTTGCGCTTTGCCTTTGTAGCAGCACGTGTTCTTTATGATTCTTCTTCTGTGTTGCGTGTTTGTTTGCTAGATGGAGCTATTTTCTATTAAACACCAATGTACAACGTTCGTTTGACGCATAGCGGCAAACAGTGTGTTTAAATACAAATAATTACTTAATACAGTAATATTTGTAAATTGTTTAGTTAAATCTTAAATATAATGTTTTTAAAAAGAAACTAAACTCAATCAACTTTTTTCACTGTTAAACTGGTATATGGGGTCAAAAATGAATTATCTACTGTTTCCAGGCCTTTTTTTGGACATTTATGTGCAAACTCGCTCATTTTGCAGTTATGTGTGTAAAAAACGCGGCTGTACTGCCACGATGGACAAACGCTGTCAGTGCATTTTCAGTACCCTCCGACGTCACAGTGACTTGACGCGCAGACGAGCCGCCCAGAGGGAATAAATAAACTCCTCCCCCTGACACCGCTGCGGAGGAGGAGAGTTGAAGAGCGATCACTCGCCTGCG
>JBBPFD010000425.1:0-21942 GCA_038363315.1 Mugilogobius chulae
TGGGGGATAACCTGGGCAGTCTTACCTCTGCGGGGGGATGACCTGAGAGTGTTACCTCTGTGGGGGATGACCTGAGAGTGTTACCTCTGCGGGGGGATGACCTGAAGCGTATTACCTCTGCGGGGGATGACCTGAAGCGTATTACCTCTGCGGGGGATGACCTGAAGCGTATTACCTCTGCGGGGGGATGACCTGAGAGTGTTACCTCTGTGGGGGGATGACCTGAGGCGTCTTACCTCTGTGGGGGATGACCTGGGCAGTCTTACCTCTGCGGGGGATGACCTGAGGCAGCAGTTTCCACACAGCCTCACAGTGACCTGGAGCAGAGCCGCAGACGGAGCCGCAGGAGCCGGAGCAGAGTCGGACTTCAGAGTCAGGCAGAAGGGATCGTTCTCCAGACATCCTCCTCCTCCTGACACGCTCTCCACCAGGTCACACAGGTCAGGGGTCAGCAGGCTCAGGTCGTCAGGGCAACACAGGGAGGGCATCAGGGTCGACTCTGAGCAGAGCTGGTCCTGAGCGCAAAGATCTGAGACCAGCTGGTTCATCACCAGACCGAAGCTCTCTGAGAGAAAGAGACGAGATTAGGCTGAAAACAGGATTAAACTGGTCTAATACCAGGTCTAAACCAGGTCTAAACCAGATCAAAACAGGTCTAAACTAGGTCTAAAACAGTACTAAACCAGGTGTAAAACAGGACTAAACCCGGTCTAAAATCCAGTTTAAAACAGGACTAAAGCAGGACTAAAACAGGTCTAATACCAGGTCTAAACCAGGTCTAAAACCAGATCAAAACAGGTCTAAACTAGGTCTAAAACAGTACTAAACCAGGTGTAAAACAGGACTAAACCCGGTCTAAAATCCAGTTTAAAACAGGACTAAAGCAGGACTAAAACAGGTCTAATACTAGGACTAAACCAGGTCTAAAACCAGATCAAAAACAGGTCTAAACTAGGTCTAAACCAGGTCTAATACTAGGACTAAAACGGGTCTTAAACGGGTCTAAAACAGGTCTAAAGCAGGACTAAAGCAGGACTAAAACTAGGTATAAACCAAGTCTAAAACTGGTCTTAAACAGGCCTAAAACAGGACTTTAGCAAGACTAAAACAGAACTAAACCAAGTCTAAAACCAGGTTTAAAACAGGTCTAAACCTGGTCTAAACCAGGACAAAAAACAGGACTAAAACTAGGTCTGAAACCAGGTATAAACCAGATCTAAAGCCAGACTAAAACAAGTCTAAAACCAGGTCTAAAACAGGATTAAATCAGGACAAAAACAGGACTAAAACAAGTCTAAAATCCGGTCTAAAACAGGACTAAAACAAGTCTAAAACCAGGTCTAAAACAGGACTAATCAGGACAAAAACAGGACTAAAACAAGTCTAAAATCCGGTCTAAAACAGGACTAAAACAAGTCTAAAACCAGGTCTAAAACAGGACTAAAACAGGACAAAAACAGGACTAAAACAGTCTAAAATCAGGTCAGAGATAGGACTAACCAGGACTAAACCAGAACTAAAGCAGGACCTAGGACTAAACTGGCTCCGCCCACCATCCATACTAATGACATCATCAGTGTGCGGCGGTTTTACCTTGGTACGTGTTCGGCGGCAGCTCGACCAGAAGCTCGTAGACTCTGAGTCTGTACAGGACGGTGAAGGGACGAATGGAGCCGCCGTAAGAGCGCAGCAGAGAGCCCAGCCTGGGACACAGGGACAGGACAGGGGAGAGGGAGGAGGAGACAGGGAGAGGGAGGAGGAGACAGGGGAGAGGGAGGAGGAGACAGGGACAGGAGGGACAGCAGGAGGACAGGAGTGGGACGGACAGGGAGAGGGAGGAGTAGGAGACAGGGAGGGAGAGAGGTGTTACAGGGGCTGATCTTTCCTAACCTCAGCAGAGTGAAAGTGAGAGTTACTTGTTGAGCAGAGCCGTGGCACAGTTGAGAGGAGTCAGCAGACGACTCAGAGTCTCCTCACACATCAGCTCAGGACAGTGGAGCAGCAAACTCCTCAGAACTGGAACAAAAACACACGGAAATACTGAAAAACACACACACTAAAATACTGAAACACACACGAAACGCACAAAACTACTGAACCACACACATGAAACAACTGAAACACAGGGCTATGAGAAGAACAGCAGTTTTCTTTGTCTAACGAACCTGTCTCCCTGCACAATCAGCTGACTTTGGCAAAAGATCGACATGAGCTTAAAGTGAACCCTGGCTACAATCACATGTTTACCCTAAACACTTATAATATCATCACTTATATAAATTCAGAACAAAAACCTTGAAAGTATTTGTAGTTTTATCAAAATCATGTTTTAAAGAAATTACATGGCTGCCATTTTGTCCTGGCTGTGACGTCAAATGGTTGTCTGTCTGCCCTCTGGTGGTTGTCAAGGTAACAGGTAACTAAGCAACATGAATTCAACAGTTAAAACTTTCAGTTTGAGCCGGAGTTTGGCCAAATACAGAACTATTATGTGGAATTTTGTAAAACTGAAGATAATCAAGAGGAAGAGGCAAGAACTGGACACTGTCAGAGGTGTTTTGTTTCAACTGTTCACCGATCGAACCACAGGAGTAACCATGGCAACAACCAAAAGCAACCATTTGATGTCATCAACCCAGAATGCACAATATGGCGACACCCAGTAGCTCAAAACAATGCAGATTTTATAAACATAGTAAGCAGTTTTATATTTGTTTGTAGTTTATTTGAACAAACATGAGATGTACTTGCATTTTAGCCATATTTGTCGTTATAGTCAGGGTTCACTTTAAACAAGACACACAACTCTAATGCCCGACTCGCTGCCATTACCTAAAACTAAAGCCTTAAAGAAATGTGTCCTATACAGAGCTATGCCTATTTGCAGGGTGCGATTTGTCAAAAAAACAGAAGAGGGGATCAAAAATATAAGTCATTCTACACGCGCACCACGTACACGTGCATATTGTGCACGCGCACCACGTACACGTGCATATTGTGCACGCGCACCACGTACACGTGCATATTGTGCACGCGCACCACGTACACGTGCATATTGTGCACGCGCACCACGTACACGTGCATATTGTGCACGCGCGCCACCACAGTCATGTCTCTTCTTCCCCGTGTTCATTCCGTTTCTTTTCCACTCGCAACTAAGGCTTCTGGCGCGTTTCCTCCCAAAATGAACAGATTATATTCAGTAGGTCTACATAAAGCTCCGCAGAGCCCCGGGTTTGTCCTGCCTCTCAGCGCAGCTCGGCGGGACGGCGGCACCGGGTTCTACAAACAGGAGCAGTGCAGTTACATTTTGAATCGCATCGCACATTCTCGTCTCACAAGTTCCTGACTTGATCTTCCCGCTCTGCTTTGCTCACAGTCGTGGATTAAACCATGACCTCCCCGGGCAGAGGACAGAGCAGCAGCACAGCGGCTCCGAGTGACCAAACCCAAGTATGAATGACAGCGCTGAGAAAGAGAAGAGAGTGAAAGACAGATCGGCGCTGCGGCGCCTATGTTCAAACTATGCTTGTGCACACAGACAAAGTTAGAGGAATAGCCAATCAGAAAAGGACTGTGTGTGAAAGTGTGGCGTTATTGGCTGTTATGAGAGCTGCCTGTTGAGCGGAGGAGCAGCACCGGGAGAAGGGAAAAACATCTATGAGACTACGCTGGGATTGATAGAACACTCTGAAAATTAGGATTTGAAACACAGTCTTTGTTATTTTTTTATCCCCCCCTACAAATAATACAAATAAAAGCAGAAGGAGGGATGGGAAACGTAGAAGCAGAGAGGGACAGGCAAACCAGAGGTAGGATAACCCCCCCCCCAGCAAATCACACCCTGCCTGTTTGGAATTGTCTGCCTGAATTTTTAACAGAGATCACAAAAGAGGATCTGTTTAAGAGGAAACTAAGGAAGGCGGTACTTCAAATCAAATTCTCATGACATAGATTTTACATTAGTTAAACATTAGTTTTTGCAAACCGGTATTTAATATAGGATATACTTTACAGAAACAGTATGTATGAAATGTCACTTAAATGTCATGTGAATTCTAATGTAATAGAGGTTCTGCAGGTGACCTCACAGCATTCTAAATGTTCATGCTGAGTGGCAAGGATGCATGAGAGTTAATGGAGAGAAAGGACATTTTCTCTTGTAAGAGTTCAATAAACAGATAAAACAGGAAAAATAAACTACAGTTTGATAACAAATTCAACCCACAACAAGTCTACTGAGCACTGGGTTTGTAACTGACATGTAAACAGAGAAAATCAAGTCAACAGTTGTAGTAAAGCAGATAAACTTTAGCTTCTCACATTTATCAGACGTTGAAATCACACACAGTTGAACTTATGACCTTTTTCTTCATAAAAAAAGATGTTTTTGAGTCCATTTGTTGCAGTTAAAATGTCCCTAAATCATAAACTGTTGTTACAGACAAGTTTGTAGCAGACAAGCCGTTGCCACGACAACAAAGAAATACATTGAAGAAATGCCACTCATTCTAAATGTTGCTAAGCATTTTTGGAATAAAATTAAGTCACCTGCATAACCTCATTTCTGTGTGTTTGGACCCCAGGAAGAATATTGCCGTGGTAATAACTAATGGGATCCAAAATAAAATAAAATAGTCTCTTGTGTGTTTAGTTTAGTTTAGTGTTATATTTGTACTGACCACAGAACATTGTGTCGTCTCTGTGTAGTAGTTTAGTGTAGTTTTGTAGTTGTACTGACCAGAGAGCGCTTCGTTGTCTCTTGTGGTTTAGTTTAGTTTAGTTGTAGTTTAGTGTAGTTTAGTGTAGTTTAGTGTAGTTTAGTTGTAGTTTAAAGTGTTGTAGTTGTTGCACTGACCGGCGAGCGCTCCGGAGCGTCCCTCCAGAGTGACCTGCCACGTGAAGAAGTCTCCACGACGAAGCTCCATCTCCTGTTCACGCAACGAGGCCGGAAACACACAACGACAGAGGAGAAGAAGACGAGAGAGGAGAGAGTCTACGAACGAGGGACCTGTGGAGAGAGAGAGAAGAGTGAGAGGAGAGAGGAGAGTGAGAGGAGAGAGAGAGTGAGAGGAGAGAGAGAGAGGAAACACACAACGACAGAGAGAAAAGACGAGAGAGGGAGAGTCTACGAACGAGGGACTCTGGGGAGAGAAGAGAGTGTGAGGAGAGAGAGGAGAGAGAGACGAACAAGTGTGAGAGGAGAGAGAGAGAGAGAGAGATGAGAGGAGAGAGAGTGAGAGGAAGAGAGAGAGTGAGAGGAGAGAGAGAGAGGAAAACACACAACGACAGAGGAGAAGAAGACGAGAGAGGAGAGGAGTCTACGAACGAGGGACCTGTGGAGAGAGAGAGAGAGTGTGAGGAGGAGAGAGAGAGAGAACAGTGTGAGAGAGAGAGAAGAGAGAGAGAGAGTGTGAGGAGGAGAGAGAGAGAGAGAGTGAGAGGAGAGAGAGAGGAAACAACAACGCAGAGGAGAAGAAGACGAGAGAGAGAGTTACGAACGAGGGACCTGTGGAGAGAGAAGAGTGTGAGGAGAGAGAGGAGAGGAGAACAAGTGAGAGGAGAGAGAGAGTGAGATCTACGAACGAGGGACCTGAGAGAGAGAGGAGAGAGTGTGAGAGAGAGAGAGAGAGAGAGAAGCAAGTGTGAGAGGAGAGAGAGAGAGTGAGAGGAGAGAGAAGAGGAAAACACACACGACAGAGGAGAGGAGACGAGAGAGGAGAGAGTCTACGAACGAGGGACCTGTGAGAGAGAGAGGTGTGTGAGTGAGGAGAGAGAGTGTGGAGAGAGAGAGAGAGAGAGAGAGAGAGAGAGAGAGAGAGAGAGAGAGAGGAAACACACAACGACAGAGGAGGAGGAGACGGGAGAGGAGAGGGTCTACGAACGAGGCCTGTGGAGAGAGAGAGAGAGAAGAGAGAGAGGTGTGAGGAGAGAGAGAGAGAGAGAGAGAGAGAGAGTGAGAGAGAGTGTGAGAGAGAGTGTGAGAGAGAGTGTGGAGAGAGTGTGAGAGAGAGTGTGAGAGAGAGTGTGAGGAGAGAGAGAAGAGAGTCTATGAACGAGGGACCTGTGGAGAGAGAGAGAGAAAGAGTGACGAGTGTGAGGAGAGAGAGAGAGAGAGAGAGAGAGAGAGAGAGGAACACGACAGAGGAGGAGGAGACGGGAGAGGAGAGAGTCTACGAACGAGGGACCTGAGGAGAGAGAAGAGAGAGAGAGACAGACAGAGTTAAACAGCTGGACTTACCTAACGTAGTGAGAGAAACGAGGAGCTCCAGCCGACCTGAGTCTCTGAGGAAATACGACTGTTCTGAGCCGCTGAACGCAACAAGTCTTCAGCCAGAGACAAGACCATCTGAGAGAGACAAAGAACAAGACTAAACCAGACTAAAGCAGGACCAAAGACCAAAAAGTCTTCAGCCAGAGACAAGACATCTGAGAACCAGAGAGAAAACAGGACTAGAACCAGACTAAAACGAGTCTTCAGCCAGAGACAAGACCATCTGAGAACCAGAGAGAGAACAGGACTAGAACCAGACTAAAGCAGGACCAAAGACCCAAAACGAGTCTTCAGCCAGAGACAAGACCATCTGAGAACCAGAGAGAGAACAGGACTAGAACTGGACTAAAGCCAGACTACGACTGGAACTAAAGCAGTGGAATTAAACTCAGTCTAGACACTGTGTACAACCGGTCTAAATCAGGTCCAAACTCAGTCCAAACCCAGCCTAAACTCCGGTCTATACCTGGTCTAAACCTGGTCTAAACCTACCTGGTCTAAACCTGGTCTAAATCGGTCTAAAACCTGGTCTAAACCTGGTCTAAACCTGGTCTTGGTCTCACCTTGCCTCTGCTCTGGGGCAGACCCAGGCTGTGGTGTTGAGCTGCAGACACTAGAGGTCTAAACCCGGTCTAAACCCGGTCTAAGTCTCACCTTGCCTCTGCTCTGGGGCAGACCCAGGCTGTGGTGTTGAGCTGCAGACACTAAAGGTCTAAACCTGGTCTAAACCCGGTCTAAACCTGGTCTAAACCCGGTCTAAACCCGGTCTAAACCTGGTCTAACCCGGTCTAAACCCCGTTCTAAACCCCGGTCTAAACCTGGTCTAAACCCGGTCTAAACCCGGTCTAAACCCGGTCTAAACCTGGTCTAAACCCGGTCTAAACCCGGTCTCAGTCTCACCTTGCCTCTGCTCTGGGCAGACCCAGGCTGTGGTGTTGAGCTGCAGACACTAAAGGTCTAAACCTGGTCTAAACCCGGTCTAACCTGGTCTGGGTCTCACCTTGCCTCTGCTCTGGGGCAGGCCCAGGCTGTGGTGTTGAGCTGCAGACACTAGAGGTCTAAACCCGGTCTAAACCCGGTCTAAACCTGGTCTAAGTCTCACCTTGCCTCTGCTCTGGGGCAGGCCCAGGCTGTGGTGTTGAGCTGCAGACACTAAAGGTCTAACCCGGTCTAAACCCGGTCTAAACCTGGTCTAAGTCTCACCTTGCCTCTGCTCTGGGGCAGGCCCAGGCTGTGGTGTTGAGCTGCAGACACTAAAGGTCTAAACCCGGTCTAAACCCGGTCTAAACCTGGTCTAAGTCTCACCTTGCCTCTGCTCTGGGGCAGGCCAGGCTGTGGTGTTGAGCTGCAGACACTAAAGGTCTAAACCCGGTCTAAACCCGGTCTAAACCTGGTCTAAGTCTCACCTTGCCTCTGCTCTGGGGCAGGCCCAGGCTGTGGTGTTGAGCTGCAGACACTAAAGCGCACACGGCAGATCCAAACCCGGACACGGCCTCGGGACTGGACTTCAGCGCCGTGAGTCTCTCCGAGCAGCGGTCCAGCAGCACGGCATTCTGGGACGGCATCGCCACGGCAACGCAGCGCAGGCACCAGGCGGCGGCCAATCGCACGGCGGCAGAAGGATGAAGCAGCGACGAGATCACAGAGTCCACCAGAGCTGCAACAAACAGGACGAAAGGATAAAAAACAACCACGTCTGCTGCTCCTGGGGCCAAGCCGAGAGGGTTTAGAGTCACATTTTCTACTTTCATTAGAATGAATCAGATGGAAGGGGCGTGTGATGGGATTGACACCACATGGCACTTAATCAAAGACTCTTGACACATTTTGGAGACAAAAAACACGTTCCACATCCCATGAGCTCTCAGCCAAACTATGTTTCAGGTAAATCTGTTGTTAAGAAAAAAAAAGGCTGATGAACTAACACTTCTGCAGATTTAAATGCTGTAAGTTTGTCGCTGTGAGCCAGAACGCGCTGTGTGTGTGTATATGAGCGTGTGCTGTTGTGGAGCAGAGGAGAGGTCAGAGCTCTGAGCAGGAGGAGTGGACAATAGCAGGGTTCGTACAGATTTTAACTTTGGGTTTTTCATGATTTTTCCACGACTTCTCCAAAACAATTCCCAACTTTTCCATGACCTTGCTTAACATACTTTTCACAACTGTCTTTCATTAACTTGTTAAGACAAACACAAAGATTCTATAGGTTTTTAGACATAAAAAAATGAAATTAAACTCAAAATAATTCTGTTTATACTTTCAAACTCTCTCTTAACAAATTTATTTTTATTACATTTTATTCAGCCTTTCAAAAACAAAATAAAAACTGCTTTAAGTAATGATTTAATGAACATAAATGATTCAAATAATTTCCCATTTTACTGAAAACTAAAAGTAATATATCTCAGTATTCTGCCTCAAAGTTTGGCTTTTGCTCCAAACCACAAGTTTTTACTGACAAAGGCTTCTTCAATCTTTCCACTCAAAACCAATTCAAAAACTTTTTCAGGGCCTGGAAATTAGAATCAAATTATTCCATGACTTTTCCAGGTTTTCCATGACTGTACGAACCCTGCAATGAGGTTATAAGAGAATATACTTTAGAATATTGAGTAAAATAAAGTGTGTGTGTTGAATTCGAGGGCTCACAGACCTGCGGGTGGGTTCGGGTAAGACGAGGAGTGTGGCTGGTCTCACCTGTGGAAGGGTCGGACAGCAGGGGCCCCGCAGAAGAACCCAAACCCAGCAGAAGGTTCCCCAGCTCCAGCAGCACACAGACCAGAGCGTGAGAGGAGGACAGGTCTGAGGAGGCTTTAGGATCTGCTGCTGCGTCAGGCACAGACGGATCTACGAGGACAGGACACGATAAACAAACACAGCTCTCTCCGCCTCTCACAGGGTTAAATGTCTGACCTGGAGCTGAAGCGTGAGCCGCCACAGTCAAACTCAGCAGCTGCACCGCGCTGCTCTGAGCTCTCTCTCCAGAACTCTGCCCAAACTGACCCTGAGCACCAGAGACACGCAGGACCGAGTCAGAGCCGCGTCAGCGAGGGAAACTGTGGACCGAGAGCGAGACGTGAAGTCCAGGAGCAGAGAGAGGAACTGAGAGAGGTTCTGCTCCAGCCACGAGGAGCCGAGAGACGAGACGAGGACTGTGAGGGGTCTGAAAGAGACAGAAACACAGACACGAGGACTGTGAGGGTCTGAAAGAGACAAAAACACAATAAAACACAGACACGAGGACTGTGAGCGTCTGAAAGAGACAGAAACACAATAAAACACAGACACGAGGACTGTGAGGGTCTGAAAGAGACAGAAACACAGATAAAACACAGCCACGAGGACTGTGAGGGTCTGAAAGAGACAGAAACACAGACACGAGGACTGTGAGGGTCTGAAAGAGACAGAAACACAATAAAACACAGACACGAGGACTGTGAGGGTCTGAAAGAGACAGAAACACAGATAAAACACAGACACGAGGACTGTGAGGGTCTGAAAGAGACATAAACACAATTAAAACACAGACACGAGGACTGTGAGCGTCTGAAAGAGACAGAAACACAATAAAACACAGACACGAGGACTGTGAGGGTCTGAAAGAGACATAAACACAGATAAAACACAGACACGAGGACTGTGAGGGTCTGAAAGAGACAGAAACACAGATAAAACACAGCCACGAGGACTGTGAGGGTCTGAAAGAGACATAAACACAATTAAAACACAGACACGAGGACTGTGAGGGTCTGAAAGAGACATAAACACAATTAAAACACAGACACGAGGACTGTGAGGGTCTGAAAGAGACATAAACACAGATAAAACACAGACACGAGGAGCCCAGAGACGAGACGAGGACTGTGGGGTCTGAAAGAGACAGAAACACAGACACGAGGACTGTGAGGGTCTGAAAGAGACAGAAAACACAATAAAACACAAACACGAGGACTGTGAGGGTCTGAAAGAGACAGAAACACAGATAAAACACAGACACGAAGAGCCGAGAGACGAGACGAGGACTGTGAGGGTCTGAAAGAGACAGAAACACAGACACGAGGACTGTGAGGATCTGAAAGAGACAGAACACAGACACGAGGACTGTGAGGGTCTGAAAGAGACAGAAAACACAATAAACACAGACACGAGGACTGTGAGGGGTCTGAAAGAGACAAAACACAGACACGAGGACTGTGAGGGTCTGAAAGAGACAGAAACAAGAACTAAAACAGGTTAAAACAGGCACAAATATGTGACCTGCATATCCATTGCAAGAGGGTTAGTTTATAAAAGATAGACAGAATGAGCAGCAGCCGGACCTTCCTATACGCAGACTACACAAGTTGCGTTAGGGCCCCGCCTGTTGGAGGGCCCCGCCTCCTTCTGCGTGCGGATTAGTTTTTTGAGTTTATGTGTGCCAGTCCTTCAGGCCTGTTGGCTTCACCCTCTGTTTCGCTGTACAGTAAACCCGGTTTGACCAATCCCACAAGCTTAAACGTGATAGACCCCTCCTCTTGAGACACGGCAGTGTTAAAGCTGAGACTTCTGTGCTGCGCTTAAGACTGACCAAAGCAGAAACAGGTGTCTGTAGATAGCACAGAGTGCAAAACAAGCCTCTGGGAACAGTTTTGAACAACAAATACATGTTCTTTGTCTAACAAGCTGTCAGCCAATCTATAATTTTACGTCAAATAGGACAAGTATTGGCTGAACTATGAAACACAAATAGCTGATGAAATAAAAACGTCTGCAGATCGTGAAAATGATCGCGGGTGAAATACGGCGGATTTCTGCACATTTATGTTGAATTATTTCAAGAGCCACATAAAACATGAGGCTATTTTCCAGAAAAAAGTTTCAGATTTCAGTATTTTGGTCCAAAAAGTCCAGCGCGATGATGCAGCGTATCAGCTGTTCCAGCTTGTCAGCGTGAAGTTGAGAACAGAGGCGGCAGCTCACAGGAGAGGACAAGGCTGGGGCCCCACATGGAGGACACTGACACCAAGTGGAACCTTAAGAAGGAGGAGGATGCAATGACATTCATTTGATAAAATTTATGCATATAATTAAAGATTATTGTTTAAAATAGCTCACTTCCAAATGGGAAAAGTGTATAGTTATTAATTATAATGAAAAAAGTCAATTTAACGCGTGCTTTGTTCGACTGATTAAAGCTTCGTATGAAAAGGACTGGAGGGCCCCCGAAGCTGATTTTGCTAGGGGCCCCAAAAGGTTAGATCCGGCTTCTGAGAATGGAGACATTTTTTGGTGTTTCAAACTAACAGAAGAGAGTTTGACTCCTGAGCGATGCCAGGCGCACGTCTCTGCTCACGAGCTGTTTCCTTTGAACATTTCTCACTGAAGCTCTGAGGAACCGGCTCACTCCTCTGAGAACAACCTGAGAGGAGCAGCTCCATCACCTCCTGTAGTTAGACGCTGTGTAGAGCGGCGCTGTGGAGGCCTCCTCTGGTGACCTGGACACAAGAACAAGACAGAAGAAGGGGGAGAGAAGGAGAGAGAAGAGAGAGTTGAGTGAGACGAGAGAGAGAGGAGAGAGGAGAGAGAAAGAGGGAGAGAGAGGGAGGAGAGATGGAGAGAAAAAGGAAGAGAGAGAGAGAAGAGGGCGAGAGAGAAGGCGAGAGAGGAAGAGAGGAGAGAAGAGAGAGTAGGAGGAGAGAAGACGGAGGTGAAGAGAGAGAAGAGGATAGAGGTAGAAAGAGAGAGAGAACTGCTCGCAAGAGGTGAGATGAGAGAGAGGGATAAGAGAGGGAGAGAGAGGAGAGAGAAAGAGAGAGAGAGAGAGATGAGAGAGAGATAAGAGGGATATCGAGGGTTGAGAGATTTGAGGGAGAAAGAGAAGATGAGGAGAGAAGAGAGAGAGAGAGAGAGAGAGAAAGGATGAGATAAAGAGGAACAGAGAGTGAAAGAAAAGCAAGAGGCGGGGAGAGAGGGAAAGAAATGAAGAAAGAGAGAAAACAGAATAAACTCACTCACATGTATTTGTATTTTTTAGTTTAACTGCTGTATATTTTTACAGTGCAGCTCTTCTGAAAAGGAACAAACACTAAAGTTTTCAACGAGAATTTTTGGAGTTTCTAATAGAAGTCAATGGGACAAGAGACAAAACTACAAACTGCTTCTGCACAAAAACTACAAAATCCTCCAGAGTTTGAACATGTCCAAGGCTGGAAGAAAAGAAACTAACAAATCCACTTTAGATTCACATTTACACCTTTTATAAGTCTGAACAAAGAATCAAACCAACACAACACAAGAGGACGAACAGGTTTAAGCCTAGAACACTGTCGCGGGTGAATTTCACCAGAGCAAATGTATTTACATGATTTTCAATATGTTGTATTTTTCTGAGTGTCATGAGTCCCTGGAGCTTCACCAGTGGTTTTTGACTCTATGAAGGTGTTTCCCCAAAGCCACTTTTACCTACAGACTTGCTTTCGGGGTGATTTTCATCGGCGATAGTGACAGAGGGTAATGTACGTTTTGGGTGGATTTCACCCGGCGATAGTGTTAGTGTTTAAAATCAACCCTATCCTGCCACATGTAAAGGGTGACAACATTCAGGTTTACCATGTTTTCACCATATTTACTGTCCCTGGTCAACTCCAGCTGTCGTTCTGTTGCAGGATTAGTGTCTCTGGCATCTCAGTGAGGAACACAGGTTTGTATTCAGGTGATTTTCACCCGGCAACAGTGATAGAGGGTAATGTATGTTTACTTTTTTTTTTTTGCCAAAAGTTACATTATGTAGTTAGTTACTTAAATGAATTATGAATATATATCACAAAGTGGTGATTTTAAAGTGAATTCTTCTGGTGAAAACAATATTTTAATCCTCTGTGGTCATGTTTACACACTGAAAAAAATACCACATTTTTGTTCCTTTCTCCTGTGGCTGTTTGCGTGCCCAGGAGTCTTTCCCTTCACCAGGAAGTCTCACATGTCTCGGGAATGGGTCGACCAAAGACCAAGTTTCCTGTATCAGTATTTTTTTTATAATATAATTTTTTGTTCTCAAAATACAAATTTTTCAGTAATTTTCCAGCATGTTTATAGGACCTTCCTATATTTTTATTTTCCATTTTGTTACACATAGCACTAGAGATAGACCAATATATCGGCCGACCGATATATCGGGCCGATATCAGCTCATTTTATGATATCGGCCATCGGCCTCAATTTTGGTCTTGAAGGCCGATTTAAAATTTTTATTTAATTTCTTTTTAGTTATTCAGTTTCACATTTTTGTAATGAAAGAAACTAGAAAACATTAATTATCGTAAAGAAAAAGTCAGTTTTCATCAGACACCACCTGGGCAGCCATAGCCAGAAGGACCCCTACACACACTAGAGCGAGGGAGGAGCACTAAGCGCCTCAGCACCAAAGTAGAACGGAGAGAAAAACTTGGTAAGATTCTTTTCTCTCTCAATACTTGTATATTTCTGCATTAACGCTTAGCGGCAATAATTTTTCGAACTTTTGCTTGCAAGTCCTCTGTAGAAGCCATCACCGGTGTTTGTTTACAATGAACACATGCTCGTGCTTTCCTTTCGTCGTGCTGTTGGCAGCACTTGGGAAAACGACACACTGTCATCAAAAGGGTGAAAACAACATGCAGAATTGCATATCGGCCACTGAAATCGACATCGGCTGGTCAAATCGGGTAAAAATCGACATCGGCATCGGCCACCCAAAAACCCGTATCGGTCGATCTCTACATAGCACAGTTGAAAATAAAAGAAAACCCCTCTAATTTATCAAGTGTTGTCATATTTTGATCTATTTTTTATGACAAGTACTTTTTTTGGGTTTATTATATCGCAAAAGTGATGGGTGTCACTTTTTATAGCGAAAGTGTTCTAGGTTAATCTAAACAAGTTACAGGAGATTAAGAACTTTTTTCTAACGGGACACATGTTTAAAGTACCTGTCCTGGTGTGAGGCTGGAGCGCAGACGCCAGCACAGATCCTCCTGTAACAGCTCTCTCACACACACATGTTTAAAGTACCTGTCCTGGTGTGAGGCTGGAGCGCAGACGCCAGCACAGATCCTCCTGTAACAGCTCTCTCTCACACACACATGTTTAAAGTACCTGTCTGGTGTGAGGCTGGAGCGCAGACGCCAGCACAGATCCTCCTGTAACAGCTCTCTCACACACACACACGTTTAAAGTACCTGTCCTGGTGTGAGGCTGGAGCGCAGACGCCAGCACAGATCCTCCTGTAACAGCTCCTCACACACACATGTTTAAAGTACCTGTCCTGGTGTGAGGCTGGAGCGCAGACGCCAGCACAGATCCTCCTGTAACAGTTCTCACACACACACACATGTTTAAAGTACCTGTCCTGGTGTGAGGCTGGAGCGCAGACGCCAGCACAGATCCTCCTGTAACAGCTCCTCACACACACATGTTTAAAGTACCTGTCCTGGTGTGAGGCTGGAGCGCAGACGCCAGCACAGATCCTCCTGTAACAGCTCTCTCTCTCACACACACATGTTTAAAGTACCTGTCCTGGTGTGAGGCTGGAGCGCAGACGCCAGCACAGATCCCAACAGTTCTGACACAGCTCCTCTCACAGATGAACAGGATCCTTCGAACGCTCGCAGACAAACTGACGACATGTTTTCCAGCTCTGAGGTCGACAGGAACAGCGCCTCCTTCTGCAGCTCCAGCAGACACTGAACAAACACCAGAAGAAGAACAAAAGTCATGTTTAAGTCAAACCAATCGCAGTCTGAGTTTAAATTAAGGACGCACTGATTCGATACTAGGATCAGGTATCGGCTCCATGATATTGTTTCAGCCGATACTATTGTTGTGCCTTTAATTAGACTTAAGCTGGCCACACACTACACAACTTTCCAGTTGTGACTAATTAGAATATAAGTCTTGCCCACACACTATTATTATTTATTCTTGCCATAAGCAAACACTTGTGACTTTTCATTGGTTAAACAGGTCATGTGACCCTCTACGTCCGGACGGGATGCCGAAATAATCATAACACCGGTAGAAACAGCACTAGTTAGCTAGCTCTCTTAAAATGACACTAGAAATGGCGACAGAGGTGACGAAGTTGGACATTTTTCCCTTTGGATTTTACGTGGATGCGTTACTTTTATGAGATTTTATCAGAAGAAACTTGTGTTGTTTGGAGTGAGAAGGACGTCAGCAGTGCCTCGTGGAAAGAAGAGAGGAGAGGAGGAGGGAGGGAGAGGAGGAGAGAGGGTGAGTGCGCTGATGTACAGTCTATGGTGCGCTGTTGTTTTGGTCATCAGGTGTAAAAACTATCATGTGTGCATTTTGAACATGGTCCAGTTGACACGTAGGAGCTTTCACTTTGTGCATCGCTGTTACCGCTGTTTTTGCGCTTGTTCCGTCAGAAAAGACGTAAACAGAAAGCTTAACCTCACACGTTGTTTCCAGTGCCTCCTCGGCTGTTTTCATTAGCGCTGGGCTCCGTGTTTGCCCAGAGGAGCGTCATAAACGGTGAACAGCACCGGAGCGAGACAAAAATCGGGCTTATAATTCCAACATGTTTAAAAACCTGCGACTGGAGTCTAGTCTAGTCTAGACCTGCCACAAACTACACGATTGGAACGCCAGTCCAGTCACAGACACCCACACACTACACGAGTGACACAACTGTGACTGGCTTCAACTAGACTAGACTAATCTGGACTAGGCCTGACTAGGGATGGGTATCGAGAGCCGGTTCTACTTGGGAACCGGTTCTATTTTTAGCAATCCACTGGAATCGTTAGTCTCCTCTCTTATCGATTCTTCTTATCGATGCCGCTTTGGGCCGCTGTGCCTTTAAATACTGCGTAAACTTCAACCTCACGCTGGGCTGTTACATTCGGTTTCATTACAAGCACAAGTTTTAGCTTTGGCAAAGCCTAAGTCTCTCACTAATTCATGTGGATACAGCGCGTTTACGTACAGCGCGCACAGGAAAAGAGAGAAGAAACAGAGACAATATGTACATGTGGCGCACATGCGGCTCACACACCAGCGCCGTGACAGGCAAGCTTCCTCCATTAATATGAATGTTTGAAGGATAGGCGCGTGCATCTACCGTCAGCTGGGGGGTATTAACTCTTTCTTTCCGCGCTCCTAATGTACACTTTGTGTGCGTTTTCTTCGAGCCTGGGCGACCTCTCTCACTTTCTCTCCTCCGTCTCCTTAGACGAGTCCCACAACTGTCAGCTGTGTCAGCCCCGAAGTAAATTGTGTCCGCGCCTCGGAGCGCACGAATTATCCGTCTCTAAGCGAGCTGTGTCCCCTTTGTAGTGTATACGGACAGTCCGTTGTGCTGTGCCGTGCGTCCTGACCTGCCGTGCGTCCTGACCAGCGCACACACAGCCGGTCCGGGAGACACGTGCGTTCGCCTCGGACTGAAGCGCGCTGTTCCGCCTTCTCCAAGCGCAGACCGTCACTGGAGCGGACTTTCTGGATCAAAAAGCTACAGTAGCACAGTTTGTGGAATACGGAGAAAGGCCCGGTGACCGCAGGGAGAGTGTGAAGTGTGTAGAACCAGGACTTCACGTGGCCAAAGTTACAGCCTTACATAGCGTTATTAGTGTTATCAATATCAAAATAGTTTATGCCTCTAGCTCTGAAATATTATTTCTGCTCTTCATTTAGTCTATATTTAATTAGTAATCATCATATTATAGTCCACATCATTGTCTAAATGTATTGAAATTAGTTAAAATACATTTTTTAATCTAGATACATAAAACACATAATTTTAAGAATCGATAAGAGAATTGATAAGGAATCGGATCGATAAGAGGAATCGATAATGGCATCGATATCGATAAAATCTTATCGATACCCATCCTAGGCCTGACTAATGAGACTGAAATTAACATGGGGAAATGAGCAAACAGTCGTGCAGTGTGTGGCCAGCTTTAATGAGACTAATTTAGAGGCTGGTGTTGATCCAGAACGTCTCATAATATTGGACATTTTATTCAGATTAATTTGTTAAGTTGTGGCTTTCACTATAGAGGGATTTTCAGTCGATGTCACTTTCTTCTACTGCTCATGCTTTATGCAGAAAGAGCCGCTGTCCATCTGCTTAGCTGGGGAAACTTCTTTGAATAAAACAAGGACACGGTTTGGATCAGGTCTGAGCCGGTCTGACAGACTGAATGTCACTTTTAAGGGTCGTAGGTGGAGTTTCAGTCACAAATGTTGATTTAGCAGCAGAACTTTGGTTTTCTCACAGATAAACTCTTGTAGTTACTGACAACAGAGCTTTTTACACTTGTTTCACTGTTTGTGTCTGTGAGCGGAGGCTCTTTCTGAGGGTCGGGTGTGTGCGCATCGCTCGTGTAGAGAAGCAAAAAAATCCCTCTATAAATAATAGTCACATTACACACTATGACCAAATGTCTTATGTTTTGATAAGAAAGAAAAGAATGTCAGTCCTTACTCGAGTATTGGCAGATACTTCAAATCAAATTAATTTATTCTTATATAGCCCAGAATCACAACAACAGCCATCCCAGTGGACTTCACAAGAAATATAAAACAAGAATACTTAAAATCAATAACAGTTTTGAATTAAAGGGACTGTACTCGATTTTTTTGCAACAAGATAACTTAAAAGCAATTTCCCTCTAGCACTGATGCCTTGTTAAAGTATCTATTCTGGTGGAAATTAGTCCCCAAAGTCCTGTCTATGTCTAATAAAATCCTGTTTGTGTGCAGCTTTTTCTGTTTTTGTTTTTAGCATTGTGGCTAACTGTTGTTACCATAGTGACTCACCTCGCTGTTAAAAGCTGTGAAAAAACATTAAAACTCATCATGATGAACAATTCTGAAGCTCAGAATGCTTTAGCTACGTGAGGAAATCATGTAGCCGAAGGAAAAAGGTTAAAATTAATTATTTCTGTTTGTTTACATTTTTAGGATGCAAAAATCAGGTACCGTCCCTTTAAAACCAATTAAATACAAATACAAAAATAACAGTAGTAGTAAAAAAATAATTAAAATGTCCAAATGTCAGTCCTCCCCACCCTTTCCACAATTAGCTAAAAATAGTAATAAATAAATAAATAAAATACTGATTAAAATAATAGTGGCCTACCCGTAGGCAGCTACAAAAAACAGTGTCTTCAGCCTAATCTTAAAGTGCCAATGACAGGTTGAACTACTCATTTCACTAAAACAAAGTCAAGACCATTACATTCAAGATGTACTTGTTACCTATGGTAATGTTTGTGTAAATATGTATATATGCTAATGTATGTGTAGTTTCTAGCAATGTGACCATGAATCTTGCTCACATTTGCAACTATTATTGTTTATATTGATGCGGAAGTTGTTTATCATTTGCCTTTAAGTATGTTTTTGACATTGGGGTTTTACTTCCCCCCACTCCATTTTGAGCTTTTTGAGAATTGATCTTGTACAGGTTGAGAACCTCTACTGATCAAATTACTGAAACTGTTGAAAATTTTTTGTTTTGATAATGGCATGCTGCTCAAATAAATTCATTCATTCATTCATTCAAGATTTGCAACACATCTTCTTCGCAGAGAGTTTATCAGATTGTCTATTGTGGCCTGTGGAATGTTGGTCCACTCCTCTTCTTGGAAGCTGAAAATGTCCCAGTTCTTGCATGGCCAGCATACTCACCGGACATGTCACCCATTGAACATGTTTGGGATGTGCTTGACCGGCGTATACGACAGCGTGCACCAGTTCCCACTAATTGCACTGCATGAGGCAAATGGTGGTCACACCAGATACTGACTGGTTCTGAGTCCCCAGACCGCCAATAAAGCAAAACAAACTGCACATTTCAGGGTGTCCTTTTATTGTGGGCAGTATAAGGTACACCTGTGCACTAATCATGATGTCAGATCAGCATCTTGATGTGGCACACCTGTGAGGTGGGATGGATTATCTCAGCAAAGCAGAAGTGCTCACTATCACACATTTAGACAGATTTGTGAACAGTGTTTGAGAGAAATGGTAATATTGTGTATCTGGAATGAATTTTAGATTTTTAAGTCCATCTCATGAAAATGGGAGCAAAAACAAAAGTGTTGCGTTTATATTTTGTTGAGTGTATATTGTACAGTCGTTCTAATGCTACATTCAGAATGGACAGCGTTGAAGTGTCCAATTTGGCAAGTTGAAGTGACGCGCCCCAACAGGTTCACTAAATGCCCCAATGCGCGTTGAGGGGACTTTTTACAGACGCTCTTCTCTGCGTCTGTAACCAGTATGTTCTGCTCTGCGTTGTGTTGTGTCCTGAGTGGGAGTTTGTTTTTGTCGGTTCTTATCCCCCACTATCACACTTCTCCAACCTGGTCCCTCATGTGGGTTTTACCTTGGTTACCGTAGACAGATCACGCCGAGAGAAAGGCTTTGCTGCATTTATACATTGTAGCTCTAACTACCTCCTCCTCCAGACGTTGTCCTGTTTATGCCTGTCTCTGTCTCCTCCAGTGTCTCGTCTTACAGCAGGTTTTAAACACAACGAGAAGTTTTAATAGATCCATGTGACCTCTGTGTCAGTCTCATGTCTCAGATTGTTTGTTTTGTCGTATCAGAGTTGCCAGGTTTTCAGAGCAACAAGCGAACAAGCCCAAAACAAACAACCTTTCGATTAACAAAAGGTCATATAAGCCTTGTATAAACAGTTTTCTCCTTGATGTGAGGCAAGTGTCTGATTGGTGGAGCTGCGTTGAGGCCATGAAAGTTCAGCAGCGCACAACTCCAGCGTCGATGCCTGATGAGACCAAAGAATCACACGCAGGCTAGAGTGTCTACTTCACAAGACGCAGCGTCAAGGAAGCAGATACAAGAAGAAATTTGACGCACTGGATGCAAACTCACTGGACGCCCCAAAGACGCAGGTTTACATTGACTTAAGAGTGTAACGTGACGCTCCAACGCTCGGTCTGAACGCAGCATAAGAAAACTTTGAACAAACTGTCTGTAATTTGCTCCAGTGTGTTTTAGGTTTTATAGTCACATCTATGGAGCTATTATTGCTTCAAAAACATTTGAATTGTGTGTGATTGTGTAGAAATGACAGATGCTCACTCACAGATAGTTAGATAGATATTGTTATGAGCATTTATCAGGGGTCACTGTCAATAATAATCAGAAATCACCTAATCACCATTTTGACACTCCAGGTTTAAATATTCTTATGTATAAATTAGGGCTGTAGTCAACCAAGAAATTCTTGGTCGACTAAGACATGTCCCATCGACCGATTAGTCGACTAAAAGGGGGCGTGGCTAAAGCTCTGAAGCTAAAAAAATATAGTTTGATCTGACAATTTATCTGACGCAAAAGGCAAAAGTGCAATGGAGTTCATAGCAAAAACAACAATTTACACAGAAAATAAATATGACACAGTGTGTTTAGAGTTTAGATTCTGGGCCGACCCGTGCAGGCCGACAACTACGTGAGAAATGTGGGCCGGCCGGTTCGGGCCAAGACGCAGAGCCACACTGAACACGTGCGCTTCGCGGATGATTGACAGCCGCGTCAGAACACAGCACAAAACCACCGCTGTGATTAAAAAAGTCAGTGTTTAAGTGGCCAACTATACGGCGCGAGGACTGAGGAGAGAGAGAGAGAGGAAGAGAGAAGACTTGTGAATAAGCGCGGAGAAGGAAAAAGAGAAAGGAGAACGAAAGACGGGGAAGGCACGTCTTTCGTTTCATCCGCGGATCAAGTAAAAGGTGAGGAAGAAGCAGAGAGAAAGTGCGCCGTTACGCGCGCGGGAGAAAAGGAACAAGAGGGAGGGAGGGAGAGGGAGAGAGAGGGAGAGAGAGAGAGAGAGAGGAATGTGCGGTGGAGGAAGGGGCGAGACACACTTACATTAAACACGTTGGACATCATAAGAAGCTTTTTCTGTCATTAAAATGCCACAGTTCAGTGAGTGGGGGGGGCTTAGGCACAGGTTCCGGTCGGTTCGGACACGACGTGCGCGGCTCGGGCTGGGTTGACTAATACAAATTTTGGTCGACTAAAGCCCATCGACCGATTAATCGACTAAACGACTAAAGAACTACAGCACTAGTATAAATGTGTGTGAGGTTCATAAGAGTGTGTGTGTAGTGAGTGTCAGGTATGCGTATGCGTGCGTTACCTGCGCGGCGGCGCGGCGCACACACATGACCTGTCGCTGAGGCAGGAGCGAGCGCTTTTATAAACGTCTCTGTGAACGTGAGACGCCGAAGATCCCAAACCACCAAGAATCTTCTCCAGAGAAACAAGGATCTCACAGCGACCCTGAGACTGAAGACAACAGGTTAGTCTGACCTCTGACCTCTGACCTGAGACTGAAGACAACAGGTTAGTCTGACCTCTGACCCTGAGACTGAAGACAACAGTAGTCTGACCTGACCTCTGACCTGAACTGAGACAACAGGTTAGTCTGACCTCTGACCCTGAGACTGAAGAAACAGGTTAGTCTGACTCTGAGACAACAGGTTAGTCTGACCTTGACTCTGACCCTGAGACTGAAGACAACAGGTTAGTAGTCTGACCTCTGACCCTGAGACTGAAGACAACAGTAGTCTGACCTCTGACCTCTGACCCTGAACTGAAACAACAGGTTAGTCTGATCAGAGACACTCTCCTCTCTCCCCCCCTCCTCTTTTCTCTTT
>JBBPFD010000426.1:22727-44558 GCA_038363315.1 Mugilogobius chulae
GTAAAAACGTATGGTTTGGAGCAAAAGCCACACTTTGATGCAGCTGATGATTGATACAAATTATATTTTTCTGTAAAATAGAACAAAGTAAATGTCTGTTTCACTTTTGTTCAATAAATATTTACTGATATTTTTTTTTTTTTTTTTGAAAAGGCGCAACTGTAATAAAAAATCGCTCAGCCCTACTTTCATGTCTATGAATGTGTTGACTTGTTAAATAACGGTGTAGCCAATTAACCTGGCCACCAGATGGTTTATCTCGCGATATTTGTGAATTCACAAACACGAAATAAACCATCTGGCCTTCCTGCCGCCCGATTGGTTGGAGTCCGAACCACGGCGGCGGTATTAAGACGGTTGTTAGCGAGTCTCATTCAAGCTAACAAAGATGGCTGCTCTCGTGGATGTACGTGTTCTGCTGCTTTTGATGCAGTTTTAGCAGAAATACGGAGTAATTGTAAGGTAGGCCCCACACCCAATCAGCTCAAAGTATTTCACTAAACGTCCCACCTTTTCTCGACGCTTTCAGCGAGTCAAGTCCCAGATGGATATAGTGAGAACTCAGATAGGAGTTCAACACAGATCCATCTGGCGTGAGCCAGGTTAGTAGCCAATATTATTTTTAAAAAACTAAGCCTGGAACCAGTGGATTTCATAGTGAGAAACATAGACAAATTTTTTATTGCTGTTACAGAGTGACACCTCTACTTCTGCATCTACAGTTGATCTTTGTCAGAATTAAACAACAATGCACAATAAATACCTCTTAATGACAGAAGAGCTCTCACTAGGCACACTTTTTTGTTTTGCATAAGTACAAGGCTGTTACAAATCTATACAACTGTTTTTGACCAAGACTGACAACAAACAACTAGAATCAGCTAAATGCACAAGGTGAATTTAGCTTTCCGTCAAAATTAGATGCCTAAATATAACACGAGGCTTTGAATGATGCAGTGTAGAAAACAGTGGTGTAATGGTTCGAAATGAGTGGAAACAGTGAGGCATTTATAACAAGACTGAGGCCAAAACATGTGACAACATCAAAACATGTCCCAAAAGGAAACCAACATGTTCTGCTTTACATTTATACACTTATTAAAAGAGCAAAACAAAAATATATCATCTTTTTATGTGTCCAAACTAACAGTGTAGTTTAGACTTACAAACATGGTAAGACAGGCCACTCATGGGCTCAGATGTTACATTAAAAGGGCTACACTCGAATTTTACAATATAAAAATAACTTCAAATCAACTTCTCCCTAGCACAGATCTCTTGATAATGTATCTAAATCCGATGTTAATCCTGGTTAAAAATGAGCGAGCTGCAAAGCAGCTCTGACCTGGTTTTATATGTGACTATGGTACTCTCAGCATATATGCTTCAGGACTCTTGTTCAACAAAACCATATGGTAACTCACGCTAAGTTGTTTTTGTGTTAAGTATGATGTACGTAAGTGGACAATAAATTTGTGGCTAACTGGCCCTTTCACATTGAGAGGGAGCCTAACTCATCTATTGAGGAGCTGTATTACTGCGTGGAGCGCCATCTGAGAGAGGAATTCTTATACCTGTTGATCACATTTATTTATAGGAGTATACCACCCATCTTAGATAGATGTTTCCGGGTAATCATTTTAATATATTCATTTTATTAATTGTTATCTATTTTACAATGAATGAATGTACACTTTATAAAAGAAGGTCGGTCACCAACTGGAAAGCTTGAAAATGCTTTTACAATTTTGCAACAAGAAATATTAACTTTTATTATAAAGATTGTCAGTTTTTCCCCCTTACCGCACTGATGTTTGTTAATGTATCCAATTTTTTTTATATTCTTATTTTGTTAAGCTAACAGTTAGCGAAGTGGCACAGAGAACTAGCTTATGTAATCGAGAATTTACAGCTTTTTGAACAATGTTTTTTTTTTTTTGACCCACATCAGGTTCCTGTCTGTGCTGTTGCTTTAATACTGTTAAGCAGCAATTTTAGTGTCTTGACCAGTTGGTTAGTTGCAGTTTTGTTTCTTGTGTCTTAGATTTTCATTGTATTTCTATAAACCATTAAAGAGACAAGATTACTCGAGAGTGTGCGCTCTGAATAAGTGGCGCTGATGAATATTTCTTGTTAGCGCAATTTAGATGCGGATAGTGGCGCGTCTCACTTGTCTCACACCTAACACGCATCTGAACACAGTGCTAAAGACACCTTCTCATGATTAGAAAAGCCTAAGAGTGTTACAGAAAACATTAGGAACTACATTCAATATTGCTTGGGGTAAGAGCAGAGGCTGATTGAAACAACAATCTCTGAAGCGTCAGATATGCATTAGCTACGAGAAGAAATCAATGTGGCCTGGAAGGAAAAAGGATAAAATTCATTGATAGGTTTCTGTTTGTTTACATCTTGATAGTAGGAATGGCAAGTTTAATATTAGGCTATTATTAAAATTCTTCAGTGGCGTACAATGTTTTTAAGCAGGGCTGGACTGGGAATTTAAAATTTACGAGACCGAGCTACTGAATTTTTTGCTCCTCACAAGACCGGTACCATCGATATCAACATACATGACATAAAGCAAATAACTATAGCCAACTAAGTTTATAATATTTATTAAATTACATGTAGTACGATCCACAAGGCTGAATTGAAAAGGCTACAACTTGTTTCCAAGCTGAGCTGTGCTTTTTTTACCAAGTGATAAAAAGAGCCACCGTTTGGTAAAATGATGCGGCAGAATTAGGCGTTAGGCCGTAGACACGCGACTAGTATCACTAACTAGTAAATAATAGCGGCTAGCTCTGTTTGTCGATATGTAACATTGATTTGATGTGTTTTATAACTGTTTACTGTTGCCCAGGGACATGTGATTATTGGCAGCCGGCCTCAGAAAAACTGCAACGGGCCCACCGGAAACTCCCAGGCCACGCAAATGGGCCAGATATAGCTGTGCTTTCACTCATAGAAGATCAGCATGTTCAGATATAGCATGCAAAAAGGACTCATCTTCTGCTTGCTTTGAGAAGTTCTAGGGGGGTTTGTAGGTATCAGCAGGGATTCAACTTTTTCACCAGGGACCCTTATCGGCCAAAAATCTCCAAAGGACCAAGTAGAAATTCATCACTTTTCGTTTGGTAATCGACATTTATATGTAAATTTGTTAAGTTAATTAGTTCTATAGCATATTTAACATATCAATGCGATAGCCATAAATGGTTCCATTTCCAGGTTACTTGTTTTTCTATTTCAAAGCTAATCTTAATACTGTTCTTTATCCAAAATGCTAGTGGTTTACGTGAGTGAGTGATAATAGATATACACATGAAGTTTGTTATAACCTGATGACATACTGGTAATTGGGAAAAAATTACCAATGAGCAACAAATTGTAGGAGAGGGATCACTAAACACTATACCCGAAACACGTGTGTCGACCTCCTACTTTGAGAAACATACGAGGCACTAGTGGTATACAAATATCCAATAGACATGTGTGACTCAATGGTAAGAGGTTGTCTTAAAAAACATAAATCACACCTTTACAAAGAGAAATTCAGATCACACACAGAGTCATGCAAGAATGAGAACTATTTGTTTTATCAGTAATTTAGTGAATAAAAGCATTATACTTACTTAGTGTAGGTCAGTGTAAATCTACTTTTTGATAATCAACTGTCAGAATTCACCTGCTAAAGTTTAGGCTAATCAAGGTTCATTGACAGTTCCTGTTTAACAGCACTGCAAAAGAGCTTCCGCAAGTGAACACTCCTTCCAATCTACTGTTAAACTCTATATGGAGATTGAAAACTACAGGATAATGAATAAATGATGTATAAGCATACACACTTTGGGTTACCTGCTACTGAAACATCATTGGAAATAATACTGTATAAAGTACAAACACTTTACATATATGCATACTAAATAAGATAAAATAATGTAATAGTAGACGGAAAATCACCAATGACTTTCCTTTTTACTTGCTGTCCGATGGAGGCTGAGGAGACAGAGGCTGAAAATAGCGTACTCTTTGCTGCAGGGAAAAGTGTGCTAAGCTGCTGCTGTCTGCTCATAGATCCACAGTGACTGAACAGAAACCCACCTGGGGCTAAAATAAACCGGCACGGGACCCATTTACTATACATCCAGCCTTCCTCATCGAAACAGTGTAGGAGGCTGCTGTCCTCTCGCTCTGCTAAAGACGTATGATCTAGGTCAGAATACAGCTTATTTAACTTGTTATAAGGACGTTCTGATGTTTGACAATGAGGTGAGTCAAAGTGTTTGACTTCAGCAGCAAATATTTCATCTTGAAATAAGAAGAAACACATTGAAACAATAATATATTCTAGATACATCAAATAAACCATCTGAACCAGAACAAACAGCAAAACATCCAGGTTTTAAATGGGCACTATGTAAGAAAACAAACAAACAAAGTGATTTCCACTTTTGAACACCAGAGGGAGCCTTTCACATGCATTTTGCCTATTTACCATGCTGACATCTAGTGTCAATAATCCACATTCCGGCCGTAATTAAACATTTTAAATACGTATAAATGTATCACTGATGTGGATTGGTTAACAGTGTCTCTTAAGTATTCATGTTGTAAAGAATAAATATGATTTAAATGTTTGTGGACTATATGTGATCATTAAAATTCCTCTCAATCTTACACAGTACAGCCCCTTTAAGACAGTGATTCTTAACCATAGGGCCGGGGCCCAAAGTTGGGCCGCAATTACCTCATTGAGGGCCACAAAATCTGCAAAATACAATACATTTAATATAAGGTTGGGCCCCAGATTACTTTCTACATGAATATTCAGGCCAGAGGTCAAAAACGTTAAGAACCCCTGCTTTAAGACATTTTAACCAATTTCTAAATGTATTTTTGTTGGTTTGTGATGTTGTGGTGAGTGAGATCAGCTTTACAGTGAATTCATTATATTTATCTGACTTTTATCATGTGATAAGCGTCATATTTTTTAGGAATTATAAAGTTTTTGGGGATTTTCACTTGTTCATTTGTTCACAGAGCTCTGTGTACACGAAAAACAAATACAAAGTAACTAACATGTTTTTAAAATAGTGAGTAAAAAGTACAGATACTTCTTGAAAAATGTCAGAAGTAAAAAGTCTCCAGATTTTGTAAAACTCCAGTAACGTACAGATAGGGGAAAGTGGGTGAGTTGTGCCAGTTTTTACTGAACATGACTTTAAAGTGAAACCATGAGAGTCATTCTTCAAACTACAACATGAACACAGACTTCAGGATGTGGTGCATCTTTGGAAACAATCATTTTGATCTGAAGTACAGGATTTAAGAAATACAGCCGTCATGTGGCTCAACTTGCCCTGGTGCTTTGGACAGATTACACTGGGGTCATTTATTATGACAGTAAAATAGTTTATGTTAATTTCAGAAACAGATATCTTCTGCAGGTTAAACTCATGATGCATTTAACACTTACATTTTAGATTAAACATAAAGTTATTTAACATTAAAGAGAAAAAAGGCTGAACACCACACGCACATGTCTGATCAGGATTAAACACAAACTTGACTGATTGATAAGTCCAGTTTCCTTGAATTTTGGTCTTATTTCCTAATTGTTCCACCTGTGTTTGATGTAAAATGAAGAATAGATTGCTTTAGTGATAAAATGACACAATTATCAAAAAATCATATATTTTCAATTCTTCATTAAAGTGGTGTCAGTGGCTCTTGGCACAATCAGTCCAGGTCCACCATTTGGAAAAATGCATCATCTGTCAGATTAAAGCTCACATCATGTCAGCTTTATAGATTCTAAATGTATCTTACCAAAGCACTAACACATGTGTAATACAAACTATAACTGTTCAGATGCAACAATCAAAAAACCTGGATCATAACAATTTTACTTTGAAGGGCAACAAATAGTTTTTTTGTGCTTAAACTCTCTATTTCTTGTGCAATAAGGCTCCATCTTTACAGGATGTGTTAAATGGATAAACCTTCAATAATGTAGAGTCACAAAACTTCAATGGTTCTTTAGAAACAGGGGCTGGTACAACTCACCCACTCTCCTCTACTCTAGAAAACTACTGAAGTCCAGGACTGGAGTAAAAATACTGACACATGTCATCTCTGTCAGAACCAGAAAAGAAAATTCACAAACTATAGAAACGTGCTTCAAATGTGAAAAACACTGATGATAAAAACAGTGACTAAAGAATAACGAACCTACGACAGGTTTAACGACTCACTTCACTAAAACACAGTTAATATCATTAAGATTTGACTTTATATTTCATCCCAGTTCAACATGATTAGAATTAAACAAACAAAAACCTCATTATTACATTTCTTTAACAAGTACAGTGCATCAGAACAGAGTTATTTTATTAAATCTGGGTTTATATTTTGTATTTGTCGTAATAATAATAAGAAAAGTCCAGTTTCCCAGAGTGATGTCATCGATTCTGCTCCACTTCCTGTTATTTTCAACATATTTCTAAACTTTCTTCACAAACATGTTCTTCATTTATGTAAAACTGTCATCTAAAGGTCTGTTTATAATATTTTAAATAAAGTTAATATTAGAGAATCTTAAAAATGTGTCTTTAAGTGAGTCTGGTTTAATAGATTAGTTTAGTTTCTATCAGATTCTTCCTCAAAGCCAAAGAAAGTCTCGTGTTTATTTTGATTCTAAAATCTCGTGTTTAATTCCTAAGTCTCGTGTTTAAATCTAAGTCTCGTGTTTAAATCCAAAGTCTCGTGTCTGTTTGTCTTTGTTTCAGCTTCACTTTCGCCTCTGACGCGTCTCTTCTCTCGCCGCGGCTCCGAACAGTCCAAAGTTCCCTGAAACACAGCCTCTTCAGACGGACTCTTCCACCCCCAAAGGCCGGGCTGGCATCCTCCTCTGCTCTGCTCCAAATCCCGCGAGATCTGCGCCTTCCCCCCAGCTCCGCTCCTGGCTCCTCTCGCGAGACTTCCGCCGCCCCGTGTGCCTTTGCAATGTGTGTGTGAGAAGCTAAACAGCACCGACCTGTTCCACGCCAAAACTTTAAAACTCCCCGGAGCCGCGCGCAAAGGCGAACACGCGCGGCAGAGGCGAGGACACGCGATGGACGAGAGTTTGAGACGAGATTACAGCCGCGGCGAGGATGGAAGTGGATAAAAGTGTGTTAAAAGTGTGTGTGCGGTTATAAATAAGTGTCGGTGAGGATGAGGAGTGCGTGAAGCCGAGCGGGGGCCGTGCGTAAAGAGAAGGAGGGGGGAGAGATGCTTGGTGGCCACGTCCCCTTGGAGACTGGAGACAACACGTGATGAGCCCTGCTTATCAGGTTTAGTGCGAGAGAGACTCGGCTCAGCACAGGCCCGAGCAAGGCGCAGGAATTCAGCGCCAAAGTGAGCGAAAACAAGCGTCCAAACTACTTTTCCGACGCGATTCATCACCGCGGAGTGTGCGCCGAGCGACTTTTTTCAAGAAGAGGAGAGAAGGAAGCAACAGGAGGAGGCGAGCAGGGAGGGAGGAGGCATCAGCACGGGAGGAGGAGGAGGGGAGACGCAGGAGTAAAGTTTGTCCAAGTTTGCACATCCCTTCGGAAGGAAACGCCATTTTGAGTGCTCTCCTCTGCGCCTCAGCCTCCGCGGCTCTCTCCCGGGCCCGGTCCATCACTGCCCGCGCGAGCATCCATCCCGACCCGGAGCAGCAGCGGCGGGGCTTCGGAGGGTCTGTGTCCCCTGCAGCCCGCGGCCCTCCTCCTCCCCGGCTGGCTCCATCCTCATCATCCCCCTTCGCCACGATGTCTCGGCGCAAGCAGCCCAACCCCAACAAAGTCCAGCCCGGTGAGTAAACTCCGCTTTTACACGCACTTTTACACTCGCTTTGGTTAACTTTTTCCCCGAAGTACGCGCGGTTCCGTCGTGTGTAACTTTGTGGAACTTATGCAACTCGACACGGGATGTTTTCTGCACTGCTCGTACTTTGCATCCAAGCGGTGGAATTCAGCCTCGCTTCTTCCTCATTCACTAACTCATCATTTACACGGTGTTCGGCGCGTTTTTCGGCTTTATTCGTGACTTTTGGGTGAGTTGTGTCTGAGTTTCGGGGCATGCGCAGACGCGGGGCGATGCCAGAGCTCCACAGCGGGGGTAAAGTCTGCTCGGGCCGATCAGGAGCATCTGTATCTCGGGTGCACTTTGGCCCGAGCCTCGCTGTGGCCCGATGAGTGTGAAGCGAGCGGCAGAAACGCAGCTGCTGCTTCCGGTGAAACTTTCACAATAAAAAGCACCTGTTGCTTCATAATTCTCCTCCCGCAGAGCAAAAGGCCTGTGTCTGCATCCAAGCCCCACCTGTCATCACTCTTTAACTGTGTGGACACTTAAAATGGCCTCGAATGGTCAACAAATCAACAAATAAGGCTAAATATACTAAACTATAACATATATTTTTACATTTAAACTGACTTCAGATGAAATAACTCATGTTTTAAAGTCTTTACAACAAAATAATCATACACTTTTAGGATTTAAATGTCAGTTATTTTACTTGTTTGACTGCAAAAAGATGAATAAAACCCTTTTTTTAGATTTCACAACTATTTGATGCATGGTAAAGTGAAATAAGTCTGTAGATAAATGAAATAACTATTGTAAACTCGACATTTATTCATGTTTTTTGCTCCTTAAAACCCAAAACACCATACTATTATCCCAACAAAACAACAAAATATCGTTTATAATGTTGTTTTAGGTGAACAAAAATGTAAAAAGTCATTGTAAATGTCTTTAAATCCGACTCTGCATCACTATTATCAGTATTACAAACGTTCTGAGCTTTTTGACGTTTTAATCAGATGTTTTACACACCTATTTAGCACACACAGCTCCATCCGCAGGCCTGCTCTGTCTGTTTACTTTACCTGTTTGCTTTTATGATGCAAATGGGTAAAGGCCTTTTGTCATCACTTTATACGATGTTTGTGTGTGTTTGCAACGTTTAAAATTAACTGTTCATTCACTGACGCTTCGATATATTAAAGAAAGAGTCAAAACACGCTGTAAATCGGCTTTATTCGAGGCTAGCTAAAGTTTGTGTGGCAGTTTAAAGGTTAGCCCGCAGCTAAACGATGCTAGCATTAATCTCACTTTGACCTGTTGATGATGAAACTCGTGCTTTGTCACAGTTAATTAGAACTTTGGTGCTTGTCGACGCCGTGTTACGGTTGTGTTTATGAGAAAAGTGTCAGAGAAGAGTCGATGAAGTAGTTAGTCGTGTTTTTGTGTCTATTTTCGCTACTTTTCGGAGGTTAGCTCGTGTGGCTAACAGCTGCTGCCTGTATCACCTGGACCAGAGTCAGCCTCGTGTTTGTTTGACAGATTATCGCTCTTAAAGTGATTAAAGTTGATGAATGAATCAGTCTGTGCTTTGTTGTATCGTGTTAAGCACTTTTAAACGTTTGTAAGAGTGTATTCAGCGTGATTAAATGTGATTTTGCTGACTTTTCGCTCGGGCGGTTTTACTTTGAGAGTCTATTTCCGCTCGCTGATGCTAACTGCCGCTAGCCTGACGCCGCGGTGTGACCTTGCTCAGACATTTTTAGCCCGAAACTGAGCCGTGTTCGCGAATAAACGGCTGTAACACGACGTGGCCCCGGTGCGGACGACCCTGTGCGCGGTCTGAGCTCGGTTTGGCCACACTTTGCGCACTTTTCTCCGCGTTTGAGTGACTTTTCCGCAGTCTCCTCCGCGGCAGCATCGACGCCTCTCTGCCGCCTGTTGCATCCACACCGCGTTCTCCTCCTCCGCCTCCTCCTGCCGCCTCCCTGCCGCTGACTCTGCGCTCTTTCGACATCCTAACTTCCATTTTAGCCGCTCCTCTTTCCCCATCCCTGCGCCTGGGCCCGGAGGAGGTATTTTCGCCCACTTTTCGCTCACTTTCCGCGTGTTTTTGACGGTTTTTTCGCTCGGGAGATAATGGTTGCTAAGGATCCCGCGCGGTAACGCCTGCGTGCGCTGGAACTTTGGCTCGGACTGAGGAAGTGCTGCTCAGTTTGTCACGTTTTTACAGCAGCAGCAGCAGCGTCCATTTCGCCTCCTTCACATCATAATCTTGTCAGAAGTGTGAAGAATACTCGCTCTCAATCACTCTTGTTCGTGTCAGGGTTTCGCCCGAAGCGCAGCGGCTGTTATGACATAAAGTTCACTCCTGCCAAAACGTGTCCCTCCTCACTCTGTCTAACAATCACTTTTACACTTTTTCTTCTTGCTAAACCTGTCCCAGTGACTAAAATAATCCTTAAAAGATGATTATAAAAACCCAAACATGCTCTAAAGGCTTAAAAGTCATGTTTTATTTCAGATTAATGATTATTTTAGCAGAAAACAGAACATGAAGTATGATTTTGAGAGTTTTTTGCTTGTTATAAATAAAGCTGCACACTCATTTGCAAAGTAGCTGGATGAAGTTGTTTGTTTGTTGAATATTTGACAGTATTTTCTTTAGTAACTTATCTTTTTCAAACTAATTTGAATGAATTCTGATTATGCATTCTAGATTTTGTTTGTAGTCCTGCCTCAGCCCTGCTTTAGTCCAGTTTTAGTCCTGTTTTAGTCCTGCTTTAGTCCAGTTTTAGTCCTGTTTTAGTCCTGCTTTAGTCCAGTTTTAGTCCTGTTTTAGTCCTGTTTTAGTCCAGTTTTAGTCCTGTCTTAGTCCTGTTTTAGTCCTGCTTTAGTCCTGCTTTAGTCCTGCTTTAGTCCTGTTTTTAGTCCTGTTTTAGTCCTGCTTTAGTCCAGTTTTAGTCCTGGTTTAGTCCTGTTTTAGTCCTGCTTTAGTCCTGTTTTAGTCCTGCTTTAGTCCAGTTTTAGTCCTGGTTTAGTCCTGTTTTAGTCCTGTTTTAGTCCTGCTTTAGTCCAGTTTTAGTCCTGTTTTAGTCCAGTTTTAGTCCTGTTTTAGTCTTGCATTTGGTCCTCGTTTAGTCCTGTTTTAGTCCTGGTTTAGTCCTGGTTTAGTCCTGTTTTAGTCCTGCTTTAGTCCAGTTTTAGTCCAGTTTTAGTCCAGTTTTAGTCCTGCTTTAGTCCTGTTTTAGTCCTGTTTTAGTCTTGCATTTGGTCCTCGTTTAGTCCTGTTTTAGTCCAGTTTTAGTCCTGGTTTAGTCCTGCTTTAGTCCTGGTTTAGTCCAGTTTTAGTCCTGCTTTAGTCTTGCATTTGGTCCTCGTTTAGTCCTGTTTTAGTCCAGTTTTAGTCCAGGTTTAGTCCTGTTTTAGTCCTGGTTTAGTCCGGTTTTAGTCCTGGTTTAGTCCTGCCTCGGTCCTTCAGGTCCAGAGTGCAACAAACTCTGGTTAAAAGTTAATCTGTGCACTTTTATGTAACTGCGTCTGCACCTGTCAAAGCTTCTGTTTCTCCATCTTTTCATTTTCTTTCTTTCTTTAAGTTTGTTTGAATTAAAAGACAGAATTTATCTTCTAAAACAGTTTTTATTTGACCTCCTGCTGCGGCTAATCAATATTATTAATACTTGTCTTTAAATCACAACTGCACTTTTTAGTCAAATACAAAACAAAGATGTGGACGACTCATGCAGGTGTTTAGTTTTCACGTGAAGTTTGTGATTTATAAAAGACAATCTGACCTGGAAATGAGTCAAAGTCAGAAGTTAAGACAGAAAACGTGACATTGACGTTTGTAGGACTTTGTGTTCTGTTTGTACGTTTTCTAAATAAGAAGACTTGACTTGGACAAACTGACATGTCCCTCGTCACGTCTGTGTTTGGGACAGAAGCGTATTTTAAATGAAGTCAGTGTTTGGTCATTTAAGACTTGAAACGTAAAGACTTGAGTTTCTACTTTTGTGACCTAAAAACTTCAACTTATCTGGTTTTATTTCACTTTTATCTGATAAACCAGAAACACTTTGATAAATCTGTGTGTGTGACTCAAACATTTCATTTCATTCATTTATTTATTTATTTATTTATTAGAACAATGTACAATTACATTGAGCTCAAAGGCAAAGATGCTTGTACCAGATTCTAGCTTCACAGCTCATTTCCATCTGTCGTCAACATTATTTTATTTTTAAACAACACAAACTTAATTATTTTCTTTATGATTTAATAATTTATTCAAAAATGCAAAGGGTGAAACAGCTGGACATAGTTTAATATAAACTTGTATTGATTATTACTATTATTATTGATCATTAGTCGACTAACCCTTCTCGTCCCATCGAAGGACGTCCCACTTTTTCTTTAAAAATTCTATTTTGTTCAGACTATGAAGCTCCTGGAAATGTTAAATATAAAAATCCCATTGTGTCTCTTTTATTTAGACGATCCAGACTCAGACTTAAACTGTAAACTGACAAATCAAAAAATGTTCCCCCAAAATTCAAACATTTAAATAAGACTTTTGTATTCTACATTGTTTGAGTAATTTTAGTCCTAAAACTCATTTCTCCCTCAGTGACCTTCAGCTTTTACAGAGGAAATGTCAAAACACAAAATCTGCCAAATCTAGAGTCATTTATGTCTCAGCTGTAACAGCAGCTTTAACAATCCAAACACATTTAAGCAGATTGTGTTTAGATTAGGCGTTTTCCCACATGAAAGTACCAAGAACTAGTCCCCACATTTCTCCAGTCCCTGTTTAGTCAGAGGAACTACCGTGTCCCCATGTTTGTGTTCACACAGCAACAGCTTCTAAAAGTGGGCCTAACTAGCTTTAGCATTAGCATCTGGAAAGTCTGGAACATTTAAATAAGTCATTATGGTGTTAGGAAAACAAAAGTTGTGTTTTTTTGATTCCACATAAAACCATAATGTGCAAAACTTAATAACATCACTGGGATTAATAATAAAACAAAATGATTCACTGTAATTCCTAATAATTGTATTATAAACTACTATTTACAAACTAAATAAATACATTTTAAGAGTTACTACCTTTAAATCATTTTTCTTAAGGATAAGGAAAGTTCATCTAAATGTGAGAAAGTGTAAAACATGTTTAAAAAACAAAGTTAGCAGTGTAAAATGTGTTTGTGTCACCAAAAGGTTCCAGGTCTGACTGGAAAGTACCTGCCCCAGAGCAGGAGCTAAAAAAGTTCCTAAAGTGTGGCCCCAGTCCATAGTTCCTGCTCTGTGTGAAAGCTCCAAAATGGGGACAGGAACTAAAAAAGTTCTAGGACCAGAAAAAAGTTCCTACAGTGGGAAAAGGCCTACTGTGTTTTTCTTTTGTTTGGAGAAAGTTCTGTTGAACATCAGAAGTAAAATCTACAGAGACACAGCTTTAAAAAGACTCCAGACTCCAAAGGATCAGGAACAGTTTCAGTTTTACATTTAGATGATTTTAGTCAAACGTGTGAGAGAGAAAAGGCTGGGATGAGACGAGGTTAATCAATCATATTATAGATAATGATAGAGACTGTTGTGTCTGTTACTTATTGGACAAAAAAGACACTTCTGTTGGACTAACACAATATGGTCTAAACATTGTTATAGGAGACAGAGTAACAGCCCGATCTTGCCCCTTTGTCTTAGCCGGTCTTAGCCTTGGTCTTAATTATTCCTCTGTTGGCCACTAGTGGCTCTCTCCAAGCTCTATACACTGTCAGTATAGAAGGTGTGGCTCCAGTCAGATGTGGGGGTGCTGTTTTGTTCATTGAACCTGACACATGCTCACGCCTGTGACAAGTGAGCAGCTGCGTTAGGATCACAGGCAAAAGAGAACTGTAGCAGCAGCTTCAGTTTGAAAAAAAAAAACTGCAATAATAGAAATCTATTTGGTGAAAGTCTATTTACTTGACAGACTTTAACAACTTTGTCTAAAAATGAGGCCAACATTTTTTAACGTGTTGACACATAAAAAATGGTTTAAAAAATACATGTTGGCCTCTTTGGCCTTTCCATAGCATTCACACTGACCCATGTTCACTCTCACATCTGATTATCTTTTTTATTAAGTCAACAAGCTTTATGTAAAAGAAAAGACACATTTTTAGACAAAGTTGTTAAAGTCTGTCATATGAATAGACTTTCACCAAATAGATTTCTATTATTACACTTTTTTTCAAACTGAAGCTGCTGCTACAGTTCTCTTTTGCCTGTGATCCTAAAGCAGCTGCTCATGTCACAGGCGTGAGCATGTGTCAGGTTCAATGAAAAAAACAGCACCCTCACATCTGGAGCCACACCTTCTATACTGACAGTGTATAGAGCTTGAAGAGAGCCACTAGTGGCCAACAGAGGAATAATTAAGACCGAGGCTAAGACCGGCTAAGACAAAGGGGCAAGATCGGGCTGTAAATGTTTGCTTTTCATGATTCACTGTTGTAGCCACGGCTGCCCTGGGACAGACTGACAGAATGAGGCTGGAGAATCATTGTATTTGTTAAAACACGCTGCAGCTCAAAGGGATTAAGAGAGAAACTGAGATGAAACGTGTTTGTGTCCGACTGTGATTGAGTTAATTATTAGAATCATTAGAGTGGTTATGATGATGTCACTGTTTATTCATTTATTACAGACAAAGTGTTCTGGAAACGTCTGATTATTACAATACAAATCAGGATTAATCTTTGTTTATTAGTGTTTATAACAGGGTTCGTACAGTCATGGAAAACCTGAAAAAGTCATGGAAAATTCTGTTCTAATTTCCAGACCCTGGAAAAGTTTTGGAATTCTATGGGATTTGAAAAAGTTTTGGAAAAATGTAAATGATTTTGGAATAAAATATAAATCAGGGATAATAATAAGAATAATGTCATTTTTATGCGCACATAAAAACAAAATACTGTTTCGCAGAACTCTTAAAAACAAGTTAAAATAAAACAAATAAATAATCATAAAGTCATAAAAAATGTAAATACTGTCCTTGTTGTGTCATGTCAATGATCTGGTTTTGAATTAAAAGTCTTATGTTTATAAAATCATGACTTAAAGCAACTTTATTTAGTTTTTGAAAAGACAGAATACACAATTGAATAAAAATAAATTCATTAAAATGGGGGAAACATGTTACTTTATTAAACTTTTGTTTGAAACTGGAATAAAATTCATTGAAATTGAAAGTTTTTTGTAATAAAATTATTTGTATTTTATCCTGTTCATTTGTCTAAAAGTCCATAAGAACGTTGTGTTTGGTCTTAATCAATGAATGAAAGACGATTGTATTTAACAAACATCAGGTTAGGTCACATGTGTCAAACACAAGGCCGAGGGCCGGATGTGGCCCTCCACATCCTTTTATGTGGCCCCCAAGGTCTTCTAAGGTTTATGTTCATCATGTTTATCTGGTTTAATGAAATGATTTGTTTGAAACTTAAAGAGTGAGTCATTTTTAGACTTTTACAAATGTATATTCATTAAATGTCACTTATTGTTACTAGGCCACAGCAGTATGGCCTAAAATTGTATCACAGTATGAAATAGAACAATAATGGTGTAGTTGACGGTCACTAACGACTGAAACATGGAGCATAACGTGTTTTAAAGTCTTTCTGAATGATAAGATGGTTTGTTTTGGCTTTTTTTGAAAGCTTGTTGCTTAATCTCAGAAAATCTGAAAAACACTGGGAATTAGTTACATTTTCCTGTTTGCCTCGGGTGCAATCATATCACAATATTCTAAAATTCTACTTTTCCACATGAATATCACGATATATATGACACACAAATCTACATTTAATTTAAAATAGTTAATTTTACTTACAACTGGCCCTTTGTCCAAACGCCTGGGTTAGGGTCAGGGAAAAGTTGGGAATTGTTTTGGAGAAGTCGTGGAAAACCTGAAGTTAAAATGTGTACGAACCCTGTTATAATAAAAAACAGTCGGAGCAGATTCTGTGTTTTCAACGGTTTTTAACTCAAACTAAAGCTGTAAACCCGTCTGTCTGTGTCAGATTAACTAAACTTATTCTCTTGGTTTGACTTGGAGAGTGAAATGTAACCCTCCTCATCCAGATTATTCTTATTTATGTGTTTATGTGCAGACAGTTGTTCTTTTCTTTGTACGAAGTTTAAAATAAGTAAAGTTTTCTTACTCAGAAGTAGAGCTGTGCAATATATCGAGTTTTTAGATAATACTGTGAATGTGGTTTTCAAGATATCCAAACATGGAATATGGAGTGTATCGTTAATAGTTAAAAATGGACACAAAAAGAATCCTGTAAGAATAGAAAATAGAGAAAATGTGATATAAATGTAACATAACTGCACTTCTGTGATTCATTTACAAACATTTCACGTTGTTCACATGTTCTCCAGACCAATAATACTTCACACAGATGTTTGTTTGCAGCTCAAATAAATCTGGTTCAGAGTTGTAATACAAAAGTGATCAGGTCTGGTCACTAAAGGAAATCACCAGATTCAAACAGTTTGGGATTATCTTTTACATATTTCATGACAAAGTACAAACATCAGAAGTCTTGTTCTAGATCAGACCTGGGCAAACTGCGGCCCGGGGGCCAGTTGCAGTCCTTGGACAGTTTTAATCTGGCCCCCAGCTCTTTTGAGAAGTGTTACTCTTTACTTCTTTTATTTGATTGATTTTGCTATGGAGCATGTGTCTTTGCTTGTTTTACTAAACCAGGGCTTAAAATTCTCAGTCACTGTGACGGATTTCAGTCAATTAAAAAAAAAATAGGAACATTTTCATTAGTGATGTTTTCTTAAACGTTTATCTGATAAGTGGCTAGTACTGTATCTAACATGGCCCGTCAGGTGTTCTGTCGCTTTATTCACATTATAAAGTGGATTTTTTGTCCAAATCCAACAAGGTAATAATAGTAACATATCATACACCACGGCCAAGAACTGCACCTGAAATTCCTCTAAAATCCACTAAAATGCAGGAAATGACTTCTGTTTTCAGCAAAAGTTTCTGGGGGAGGACCCCCAGACCCCCTTTTATGCAGTTTAGCCTATATACATTTCTCATCTCATCACAAGTTTCTCCTTATCACATCGATTATTATCAAAGCTTAGCTGTAAATGTATTGTCACTAAGATCAGACCTATTTCCTTAAAACATATGTCACTGTATTGTTACGATTAAAATGCAAATGAAATTTTAACGAAAAGCGAAACATTTTCAGTCAAATAAATTTTTTTGCTTTAACCCCTGTACTAATATTTATCATCAAAAATGGTCAAAATAGTGCATTAAAAAGCCTGTTTTACAAATAATGTGCTCATAATAATGATTTGTTGCACCAATGACCCCGGACCGACCCTCCATCAGTTTTCCGGGTTCGTGAAAAATAACTGCCCAGCCCTGGTCTAGATTCATGACAACGTTGCATTCTTCAACTTGAACACAGCCTATTGACGTAACAATCGTCTGAATATCGTTATCGAGATGAGCCCAAAAAATATGGTGATGTTCATTTTTGTCAATATCGCCCAGCTCTGCTCAGAAGTACAAAAACTCATGTTCTGTTGGGAGAATATTAACAAAACTCAGACGAATCTGTTTAAAATGTTCTAACTTGTCCACAAAAGACTTTTTATCATTAAGAGCCATCAGAACAATTGAAGTTATATTTGGATTTCATTGACGTTTGCTTCAATCTTCCATGTTTTTTTTATAATTTGGATGATTTAAAGCTGCAGTGTGGAACTTTGAGACAGAAAAATATAATGTTTTTACTTTACTTTTACAGACTGAAGCAGAACTGTTCATAACTCTGACTCTGACGTGTTTGTGTTTGAGAGAAAGTTCCACTCTGCAGCTTTAGTTTAGTCTCATCTCAAACTTAAACGAGTCTCTTTCACATTCAAACAGTTCTTTTGTCCTAAACTAAAGCTCGTTTGCATTAAACACAAGACTCCGCCCACAAACTCGTTCATCAGACGTTTATCATCTAAATGAGTCTGTTTAAGTCAAAGGGTCGAGGCTTTAACAGAAGCAGCTCGAACAATCTTTGAGTCCAATCGTCTGTGTCATTTATGTTTTAGTCCAGGTTTATATATATATATATATTATATATATATATATATATATATATATATATATATATATATATATATATATATATGTGGTTGTTATAGAGCTGAGCTGTTAATCAACAAAATCAAGATCAAATCGAACCTGGTCGTAGGTTTTGAATCGAAACATCGAAAACCAATCTTTTGTCAGTAAAATGTGTAGTTTGGAGCTAAAGTCAAACTTTGAGGCAGAATATTGAAATATAGTTTCCAAAAAAATCTCATAAATGGGACATAATAAAACAGTTGTGGGTTGAACATGTAATATTTAGTGGCTGCACATTGAGATGGGTGATACGTCGAGTTTTAGATCAAATGTTTTCAAGATAATAAAAAAATGTATATCAGGTATATAGTTTACACTGCTGTCTTCATTTGATCTGGAAAAGATGATAAAATACCACTTATTTACCAGTGTGTTGTGTTCAAATGGTTTGTCATCGTAACAAAAAGAAACTTGTCAAAAACACACTTTATCTTGACAATGCCCCCGTAAGATCGCTCGGAGGAAAAAGAAATGTGCTTAGAAATAGCGATGTTGTCCAACTCTGTGTGTCATATATTCATTTTTATCAACATGGCCCAGCCCCAGTCCTCTGCTGTTTCCACTGCACAAAGCGAGCCGTTCCGTCCCACGCTGGGTCCAAGGTGAGCCGCTTTTGGTCCTGCTTTGACCCTGGAGCAGACCTTACAGCTGTTCCTCCTTTAGACTCGATGATTTTAGAGGAGATTTTCTGCTCAAAGGAAAATATCTGTGTTGGTGTTTTAGGAGATGATGAAGATGAAGATGAAGATGGATGTAAATCTGACTGTGAAGGTTTCCTCTGACTCTGGTTCAGGTTTAAATGGACGAGAACAGAAGTCAGGGGCTTGTTCTGGAGGTTTTTATGAGACTGATGCACAGCTGAACATTGAGAACATGTGGTTGAGTGTCGGAGCAGCAGATGTGTGTGTGTGTGTAAGTGTGTGTGTTTAATGTGTGTGTGTGTAAGTGTGTGTGTGTAAGTGTGTGTGTCTCTGCTGCACACTGACTCCACTGTGAGAGTCCGACAGGTGCCACCGGAGCCAAAGAGTGACAGGAGCAAGTGTCCAAGTCTGCTTCAGCATCACACAAACTATAGACCTGTTTAGACCTGGTTTAGTCCTGCTTTAGTCCTGTTTTAGTCCTGGTTTAGACCTGGTTTAGTCCTGTTTTAGTCCTGGTTTAGTCCTGCTTTAGTCCTGCTTTAGTCCTGGTTTAGTCCTGGTTTAGACCTGGTTTAGACCTGGTTTAGACCTGTTTTAGTCCTGTTTTAGTCCTGGTTTAGTCCTGGTTTAGACCTGTTTTAGTCCTGTTTTAGTCCTGTTTTAGTCCTGTTTTAGTCCTGTTTTAGTCCTGTTTTAGTCCTGTTTTAGTCCTGGTTTAGACCTGCTTTAGTCCTGTTTTAGACCTGGTTTAGTCCTGTTTTAGACCTGGTTTAGTCCTGGTTTAGACCTGGTTTAGTCCTGGTTTAGACCTGCTTTAGTCCTTGTTTAGACCTGGTTTCGTCCTGCTTTAGACCTGGTTTAGTCCTGGTTTTAGACCTGCTTTAGACCTGGTTTAGTCTCAGAGTCTGATGGAGATGACTCGTTCACATTCCAACATGAAATTCTACACTCCCTGAAGCTGGACTAAACCAGGACTAAACCAGGACTAAACTTGGTCTAAAGTCCTAAATCATCCGTGTGGATCTAAACCGGTTTTGCTCAGTCTGGTCTGGTTCAGCCCAGCAGTGAAACAGGCCTGCTTTAGTCCTGGTTTAGTCCTGGTTTAGTCTCAGTCTCGACACATAAAGAGCTGGAGTGTGAAGCTTCGCTCTGATTGGCCGAGCTGTTCACATGTGGGTGTGAGCTTTGTTCTGATTGGTGGAGAGGAAGATCTCAGAGAAGTGTGAGACGCAGCGGCTTCTGGAGTCCTGAACCAGGTCTGAACCAGGTCTAAACCAGGTCTGAACCAGGTCTAAACCAGGTCTGAACCAGGACTAAAACAAGACTAAATCCCAATATTTGTAAAAGAAAATCTCAAACAATCTTGTATTTGTTTAAAGTTCTTATTTCTTTTGATGCATAATCCAGATTAAACTAAATATCACCTGAATTTAATCCAACATATAATAATATTTGCATTTATGTTGAGTTTTAATCTTAAACTGAATGATTTAAATGAAAATCCTGAGTCAGATTTAAGAGTCTATAGGATGACTGCTCTTAGCCCCGCCCCCTTCACCTCCAGGACACGCCTCTTCACATCTTGGCCCCGCCCCTTTGCTCCTGACACACTGCTGAGCGTCTCGTCCAATCAGAGCGCGGCTTTATTTTTAGCTCCTCCTTTTTTAGCCTGGATTAAGTTTCACAGCAGCTCCAGGACTTTGATACGGAACCAGTCACACTTCTTCTCCTCTTCTACTTCTTCTCTCTCTCCTCTTTCTCTTCTCCTCCTCTTTCTCCTTCTCTCTCTCCTCCTTCTCTCTTCTTCTTCTACTTCTCCTCTTTCTCTCCTCTTCCTCCTTCTCTCCACCTCTCCCTTCCTCTTTCTCTTCTCTTTCTCTCCTCTTCCTCCTCCCTCCTCTTTCTCTCCTTTCTTCTCCTCTTTCTCTCCCTTCCTCCTTCTCTTCACCTCTCCCTTCCTCTTTCTCTTCTCTTTCTCTCCTCTTCTTCCTTCTCTCTTCTTTTTCCTTCTCTTCCTCCTCCTTCCTTCCTCTTTCTCTTCTCTTGCTCCTTCTCTCCGCTTCCTCCTTCTCTCTTCTTTCTCCTTCTCTCTTCTTCCTCCTTCTCTTCCTCCTTCTTTTCTCTTCCTCCTTCTCTCTCTTCCTCCTTCTCTCTTCCTCCTTCCTCTTCCTCCTTCTCTCCTCTTCCTCCTACTCTCTTTCTCCTTCTTTTCTTCTTCCTCCTTCTCTCTCTTCCTCCTTCTCTCTTCTTCCTCTTTCTCTCTTCTTCCTTCTCTCTTCCTCTTTCTCCTTCTCTCCTCCTTTCCTTTCTCTTCCTCCTTCTCCCCTCTTTCTCCTTCTCTTCTTCTCTTCTCCTTCTTTCCTCTTCCTCATATCTTCTCTTCTCTCTTCCTCCTTCTCGCATCTTCCCTCCATCTCTTCTCCCTTTTCCTCCTTCTCTCCTCTTTCTCTCCTTGTCTTCCCTTCATCCTTCTCTTCCCTTCTCTCCTCTTTTCCTCCTCTTCCTCCCCTCTCCTTTTCTTCCTTCCCTTTATTTCTCCTCTTTCTCTTCCTCCTCTTTCTTCTTTTCTTTCCTCTTTCTCTCTCTCCTCCCTTTCTCTCTTCTTCCTCTCTTTCATTTTTCTTCTTCTCTCTCCCTCTTTCTTTCTTTTCACCCTTTCTGTGTCTCTTTTCCTCCCCTCTTCTCTCCTCCTATACTTACTCTTTCTTCAGGCAGAGCTAAAGCTACAGTGACACAGATCAGGCAGAGCTAAAGCTACAGTGACACAGATCAGGCAGCAGAAGCTACAGTGACACAAATAAGCAGAGCTAAAGCTACCAGAGTCAGGTTTGAATGCTTTAGCTCTGCCTGATTGTGTCGCTTTATGTTTTTATTGTGATTTTCTTTTCGCCTAAAGTGAATATTCAATGATTATAAAAGTCGTTGACAAAAGTAAAACGCACTTTGATCTCTAATTAAATGTTTGTGAATATAAAAGGACAGATTTATTGAAAGAACGAGCTAAAATATGAAGTTTATTTCTTGTTTTGACCGTTTACAAGACGAGAATTGTGAAATCCTTCTCTTTCTTTTCTCTCTGAGTTAATTCCTTTCGGTGTTTCTGGGACTTTTTGGACCTTGCCGTAAACACCGCTTTATTTGCTCTGGACCAATAGG
>JBBPFD010000427.1:0-21818 GCA_038363315.1 Mugilogobius chulae
CAATTTTGTTTGCTAAATCAACAATGTGAAGTCCTCTGTAACTGCGGTTGTGATTTTGTGCTATATAAATTGAATTAATTATATTATATTAAGTGCTACTATTTTTTTGAAAAAAAAAAAAAAAAATTGTAATAAAAACTGGAATGCAGAGATGTATTCTCTCCAAATGGTAATTTTCTGTTGTAAATAGGCCCTATTGTTGAAGTAACTTATCATGAAATCTGTTGCATTATATTTATGCTTTACTTTTTTATTTATTTGATTGAAGATGAAGCTCTTTTTTTCCTTAAATTTGGGAAGTGCAATGACTGAATAGAAACATAAGAGGGGATGTTGATCCAATCTCAGATTCAGTGAAACGGGCTCATTTGAGGATATTATTTAATTTAACGGGCCTAATCGTGGACAAATGCTGGGAATGTGTTCACTGTAAACTATGACAAATTTACCAATAAAACGTGTCTTCAAAGTGCAAACAGTATTAAACTTAAAATGATATTTAATCAATTAAAATACACATTAAAGTCTTGTTGTCCATCAGATCCATGGTCCGGTTCAGATCGGGATGGTCAAGACTGTTGTTGCTAAGTTACGCGCATTGTGTTTACGTTCAAAAATCCACATCATTCTGACACTTTTGAGCCACAGAAAAGCTGCGTTTCCGACTTTTACACGACGATTCTCAGAAATACTGACATACAACCGACTTTTTCCTCCAGATCACGAAAATCCAACTGCAAGTGACACAAATACAGCATTTACAACATGGAACAAGTAAGATTTAGCCGCGCCCGGATACATGGGGTTTACCATTGACTTTCATTACAATGACTCAAAAAGCATTTATTTGCAATTTTATTTCACCGGAACATCCCAGACAGAAGAAATATCAGTTTGTAACTTATTAAATGTTAAATGAGCAAAATAAGTGCAAGTTCAAGACCAGCTAACTCTTTAACGCACGTGAAAACGCTGTTAGCTATCTGCTAAGCTAAAGAACTTGCACATTAGCTAAAGCTAATTTTAACAAAAAGTTAAGCTTATTCAGCTATCATTCAGCACAGAGAGTTGCAATGGGCATTAAACTAAACCCGTATTAAACATAAATAAAGTTGTTCTATCTTAGTATAATGATTTCTTGTCAAGTTTATAAGCCACGATCTGAAAATGTTTTAAATGGGAGGTAATTTGTTAGGACTGTGTAGCATAAACACCAATCACTTGAAAAGCCCACATTTTATGGTTTAGTAACGTTAATTAATTATGAAAAATGTTGATTTTGTAAGATTGAATTTGACTTGAAAACACAAAAAGGAGTCAAACGCTGGTGAAAAACACATTTTAGAAGCTGTAATTGAAAATAATAATAAAAATGTTTTGTAAAAATACATAGATTTATAATATTGTGATCAGTATTGCAATTTGCATAATTTAAATAGTTAAGATACAATAACTCATTCTTGTGGACACAGTTTTGTGTCTCGTCTCACTCCTGTTAATAAACTAACATTGTAACACAAAATGTCCTGTGTTTTCCAGGTCGTCTTGTCTGGTCAGTTGTTTGACGACTCTTTGGCGCCTCAGGACCCCTCTGAGCAGTAAACAAAAATAATACAGATTATAAAATGTATTATTTCAGATTTCATCTTACATTATAATATTAACAATATTGTTTCTCTGTCTCGTGTCCAGAAGCCCTCTGCTCCTCCTGTCCTGGGTTTGTCCTCAGAGCCTTGTGTCCCGACTCAGTCTGTCTCCAGGAGGACTCTGGCTCTAAAGCGTAAAGCTGATAAGGTATGATTCATAATATACACACAAACACATACAGATATAAAGACTTTTGGTTTTAATATTTACTAGGGTAGATATTTTAAGTGGTCTCTGAGTACAATGGCTAAACATCTCTTGTATCTTTTTGTGAAAGTACATTTGGTCATTGTTATATATTTAAAAATGTTGTTTCTTCATGAGTAGCATAATAACAAATGGAAACTTATTTTCCTACTGTATTAAAGTGTTTCTTTTGTCCCATTCAGGTCACTTCAGAGCCGCCCTCTGTCCCGGGTGAGAAGCCTCGTTATGGCACCAAGAGAACTCTGGCTCCGGCTCGTAAACCCAAAGCCAGTAAGGTAAGAGGCTCGTGTGAAGCAAATACTCAAGATTTTAGTTTCAAGTACAGTCTGAGACTAACTAACAGTGAACAGTGAAGAAACACATGCTTTCAGCTCTAAAGACTTGACCAAAAGATCTCTGTCATTACTAAGCTTGATTGAACAATAGCCATTTCCTTTTTTCCTAATGAATGTGTTTTCTGAACAATTGCATCCTTGTATTGAACAGGTCTGTCCCACCGAGTCCAGTCCATGTCTTGACTCAGACTGGCCCACTCGCAGGTCCCGGCCCATTCCCAGGTCTAACCTGGCCTCCATCCCAGACCTGGTCCAAACCCAGACCTCCAGCAGTCCCCAGACCTCTGCTCTGACCATAGACCAGCCCAGTACTGCTGCCCCTGACTCTCCACTTCGCATCCACGGCTACACTGTGGAGGAATACCAGGACATTTACCACTCTGTAGTGGACGACATGTTAGTGTATGTCCATAGAGCGCAGCCACTTCATTTTCATTATATTAAGTTCTGTTGTTGTTTTACTGTAGCTGCTTAGTTTAGTAAAGAATACAACTTTGCTTTGGTTTATATTTACATAATAATAGATTGTATTTAAAGTCACTATATTTGATCATAATTGTACATTTGAGTTGCTGATAAATACTACATTCTGTGCAGCTTGTGTGAGTTACTATGATTGTTAACACTGTTGGACCTCCTCACAGTTACCCCGATGGTCGCCCCCGTCCCTACAGCCTGGCTTTGGGTCGTGAGATCAAACAGCGCCTGTGGGAGAAGCTGAACCGGCCGCTTGTCACACTGGTCAAGAACATTGAAGACCTCCTGCAGTACGACCAGGTCTCTGCCAAAGAGTCCTCTGCTCCGCTCATTAAGGTGGACATCTCTGGAGAGCCTCGGCCCAAGAAAACAAGTGTCCAAAAACAAGACCAAGACCAGGCAAGAGGCCTTCAGACAGAGCAGGTAAGAAGGCCTGACTGAGGCACCACAAGTCTTACTGTATTACTATTACTGTTTTAATATCAAAAGCACATTATTGACACTAGTATGAAACATACAAAATAGATAGATAGGCTAATTATCTTTGAATGTAAAAACCTGAACCAGTCTGATGTTTATTTTATTTTTATGTGTCCAGTTGTTTTTCTTTTTATTTAGAGTTCTCTCAAGAGTCGTCTCTTTTCTTTGAACACTGAAGTTCCTTTGCCATCCCCATAATATGAGACATCTTTTTAAACGTTGTTTATTTTTCTTGTGTCCAGAAGCCCTCTGCTCCCCTGTCCTGGGTTTGACCACAGAGCCTCATGTTCCAACTGTGTCTGTCTCCAGGAGGACTCTGGCTCTGAAACCAAAGGTATGATGCACAGTATATAACCACAACTTACAGACATAAACACATTTGATATAATGCAACAATATTTCCTAAAAATGCTTAAAGTTTATTCAAGTGAGACTCTGAATACAATGTGTATACACTTCTTTTGTACATTATTAGACATTTTATGAGTAACAATAATTTGAGGACGTTTTAACAAAGCCACAAATGTAAACATATTCCCCAAATGTATTAAAGAGTCTCTTTTGCTACATTCAGGTCACTTCAGAGCCGCTCTCTGTCCCAGCTGAGCAGCCTCGTTATGGCACCAGGAGAACTCTGGCTCCGGCTCGTAAACCAAAGTCACTAAGGTAAGTACCTCATGTGAAGAAAATATTAATCATTTTAGTTTTATTTGTTTGCTTTTGGCATTAGAGTCCATGAACTTTGTAAACTTGAATAGTGAAGAAACACTTACATTCAGCTCTAAAGACTTTAGACCAAAACATCTGTCATTAGTAAGCTTTATTGGACTGTAGCCCCTGAGGGACTGACAAAACCTTGTCACTCCTCTCCTTTAGACTAATAATATGTTTTTTTATATAAAGCAAAAGACTCAAAATTTGGGTAATTGAATATAATATGCCACTAAAATGTTTTGGTCTAAAATGTGTATTATTAAAGTTTTCATCTCATGCTAAATTATTGCACAACTGTTTTGACTTTTTTCCAGAATCCCTCTCCTGCTCCGGTCCTGGGTGTGTCCTCTAAGACCTTTGTCCACCCTGAGACTGTCTCCAGGAGGACTCTGGGACTGAAAAGAAAAGCTGATAAGGTATGATGCATAGTATACAAACAGACACATCCACAGACATAAAGACTATTGAGATCCTGATAAACAAACACTCTAGAACTACAGAAAAACCTCATCCCTCACTTTTGTCTTTTCTCCTTCAGCCCCGGAGCTCCAGCCCTGAGCCTGAGGTTGAACCCCGCCGAAAGAGACCGTTTCAGGCTCAGGTTCAGGTTCCTGCCCAGAACCCTGAGGAGCCTCTTTCACAGGGGTCTTTGGTGATGAAGTTCACCCAAGTCCTGAACAGAAACAGACAGCCGAAGTACAGTGTGGAATTTGTGTCCAAGGCCGACCAGGTATGAACACACAACAAATAAAGAATTATGCCATTTGTTTGCCTTTTTAAAAAATATAAAGCAACTATTATGTGTAATATGAAAGCAAAGAGTGTGCATTTCCTGATCAAAAAGCACTGGTTACAGATTTGCTCTTACTCTATATTTTAATGACAGCACCGCAACAATACTGTGTTATTTTATTTATTTATTTTTTTTACAATTTTTGGAGGAGTTTCTCTTGTTTTTGGTAACAAAAGTTTGACTAGAGGAGAATCTAAATCTCCTCAGTCTCCTCAATAAATAGAAAACAATTTAGCTTCTATAAAATACAACTATTGAGAGACAATCCCCATGTCTGCCTAGGATTTATTTGGGTGCTCCAGTTTCCTCTACCACTAAAAACATGTACACATGACTCCTCTCTCCCCTGGGACGCTTCTGAAAAAATGATTCAGATCTAGGCAGGACATTTCTGATTAAATAGAGATCAGTAAATATATAAAAGTAACACAATCTGTGTATTTTGTGTTAATTTGTTTGATCAATAACAGTTCATACAAAAAATTTTATTACTTCAGAATTCATATTATCTTAAAATATTGTCTGACTTTTTAAAACTATATAGTTTTTTCTTGTCTTGTGTCCAGAAGCCCTCTCCTCCTCCAGTCCAGAGTCTGTCCACGGAGCCTTTTGTTCCAACTGAGTCAGTCTCCAGGAGAACTCTGGCTCTGAAAAGAAAAGCTGAAAAGGTAATGCATAAAACACACATTTACATACACACAGAGACACAAAGACTCTTGGTATCTTGCAATGATGTTTCTCAAGGTACTTACACTTTATTTAAATGAGTCTCTGATCAACTTCTGATTAAGCACAGACAATTTAAAAGCCAGGTTACATAGAGTCTGTTAAAAGCTAAATCACAGACTTTTATGGTGTCAATACCAGACAAACTAACACTAAATCTTGTCTCTCACCCCTGTCTCCTCTCAGACTCGGAGTTCCAGCCCTAAGCCTGAGGAGGAACCCCACTGTAAGAGGCCGTTCCAGACTGTGGTTGCTGCACAGAGTCATGAGGAGCCACTGTCCCAGAGGCCTTTCGTACTTAAATTTAAACAAGTGCAAAAGAGAAACAGGCGGCCTACATACACTGTGGAAGATGTGTCCCAACTCAGCCAGGTATGAACACTCGCTCTGACAGCTTGTATTAATATAGTTATAAGAAATGTAGAGTTCCATATTATGTATATTATTATCTGTATTTTTGGTGAGATTTTCTTCTATCTTATGGCAAACATACACTGCTGCCTGGAGCTAGGTTACAGAGATAGATATTGTTTAGATATATTTAGGACATTGTGTGCCCACTTACACCCTATTGAAAGTTTGCTGATCCTGATTTACTTCTTGTTCCTTTAGGTCCAGTCTTCATCTCTTGGCACTACAAACCTGGCTCCAAACATCCTCCAGGCCCTGGGTTTGGCCTCTACAACCCTCCACACTGACTCCTCTCCACCTCGCCTCCTCCAGCCCACAGCAAAAAGACTCAGACCCAACTAGGGCACCTCACAGTCTCTTTCTGAGATTGAAGACATTTTATCTTTTATATTTAGTGTTGAACTGAATTTTATTAGTGTATGTTTAGAAACATTTTTGGATTATTTTTAAGACTTTTGATTTTTACTCTCAATTGACGTTTCAATTGAGTCAATGAAACTGAACAACCAACCACCATCTACTCTCCTCCACTGCACTTGCCCCAGCGTAACACCACCATCGACAGGGGCATGCCAGTCCTAAAAAGCTTCGAGTCTGCCCCAGCTTAACACCACCAACTACAGGGGCAGTCTAGTCCTGTTAACATCCTCTCTCCTATGCGCCATGTGCCCCAACTTAACGCCACTATCATCAGGGGCAAGCCAATACATAAGACCGTCTGCCCCACAACACCACCTACAGAGGCATGACAATAAAAAAATCACAGATTCTGCCCCAGCCTACAATCATCATCCACAGGGGCAAACCAGTCCCATCTCTATCTGCCCCAGCTTAACCTCACGTCACCATCATCACCATCGACAGAGGCAAACCTGTCCTAAAAGCCATCAAAACTCCTATTTTTACCTGCCCCAGCCTAACATCACCATCGACAGGGCATGACAAAGCTATTAACATCAACGTACCCATCTCTCTTCTGCCCCAGCCTAACAACACCACTTACAGGGCAGTCTAATCCTGCTAACATCCTCTCTCCCATGTTCCATCTGCCCCAGCCTAACATCACCATCGACAGGGGCATGCAAGTCCTAAACAACTCGACTCTCCTACTCTTCATTTGCCCCAGCATAACAGCACCACCTACAGGGGCTAGCTAGACAATCCAAGATACCTTCAAATCTGCCCCAGCTTAATATCACCACCTACAGGGGCAGTCTAGTTCTGTTAATATCTTCTTCTAAGCTCCATCTGCTCCAGCCTAACACCTCCTTCAACAGGGGCAAGCCAGTCCTAAAAGCCATCTAAACTCCCATTCTTCAACTGCCCCAACTTAACATCACCACCAACAGGGCATGCAAGTCCTGAAAAATCCTCAACTCTCCTGCATTCCATTTGCTCCAGCTTAACAACACCATCGACAGGGGCAAGCCAGTCCTAGAATCCATCAAAGCTCTCGTGCTTCCTCTGTCCCAGCCTAACACCTCCACCTACAGGGGCATGACACTCCATCTATTCTCCTCCACTACATTTGCCCCAGCCTAACATCACAATCTACAGGGGCATATGTGTCCTCTTAATGCTACTGCCTAAGGTCTCCCATCACCATCTATAATGGCAAGCACAGCACTCGACAGCCACAGGATCAACCTAAATCCAACTGCCCTCCAGCTCCACAAGACGCCAGCAACATCAGGTCAACATCAAGTCAATAAAAGTACACAACTGTATGTAATGAAGATCAAACTGTTTCAAAATTGCTTTTATTTCTCTGTTATAGGATTTACATCTGAACCAAGTAGAAAGTCTTCAAAGTTATCATCTGTACAGCGTTTCTGAAGATCAAGACGTTTGGACTCTCATCCGAAAGTCATTTTCAATCTGATGGAAGTGATCTAAGACTGGCTGTATTTATACTGAGTTAAGCCTCAGATCACTTCCATCAGATTGAAAATGACTTTCGAATGAGAGTCGAAACGTCTTGATCTTCGGAAACACTGTCCAGACGACAACTTTGAAGCCTTTCTACTTATGGATCACTCCTGGACCAATGAGGGATGACACCGTCTGACTGATCTGAACCAAGTCACTGTTTCTTCAGCCTTTGCACCTCTGCCATAATGACACAAGGTAAATCATCTTGTGTTTTTATACATTCATATTTGGTTCTTTTACCATTACAGTATAATCCTTTAGTCTCAAATAACTCCCTTAAACCTCTAAAGTATTTTTACTAATACTTGTTGCTTCTTGTATTCGCAGGAACGGCCCCTCAGAAAGACACTAGGCACATCTCAGTGTATTTGTGACAAGCTCTTTGTGAATGTGACGCTTGACATAAAGTGCTTTTAGTGCCGTGTGGTAGAAAAGCACAATATGTAGATGCTGATCATTCACTCATCAACAGCAAAAACCAAATCTGGTAAAAACAAATTAGGAAACACCCCCAAGAACACAGATGAACCAGCAGCTGTGAGGAAGCAGTAAGTTTCTTGTGTCATTATTTGTTCAAAGTGAATGTTTATATCTGTGACTGACACCTTATTTTCTTTTTTGTAGGAGTGCAATGTACATCTGTGAAAGAAAGAACAAAATCTGAAGACCCTTCCAAATTCAAAAGATTTAGCTAAAACATAGCATTCTCCCAACACCATTAAGCCCACAACAAAATAAATTATACAAATTGGCTTTTACATTTGCTGTCTCTCTCTCTTGTTTAGTTATTTTATAGTTTGTTGCTTGTTATTATTTAATGAGGCTTTTATAGGTATCAAAAGTATGATTTTTTTTTTTTTTTTTTTTTTTTTTTTAAGATTTATCTGATCTCTGTAAGGTGGGACACAGAACAGTGAATACAGATGAAGTTTCATGATTTGATAAATAGAATCTAAATAGAAATTAAACTTTGTGGCACCACTCACCTTGCATTGGATCAGATGTTTTAGGTGTTGTAGCACAAGTTCTAATTTTCAATACTCGTCCACAGGAGGCTTTTAAGCAAAAATACAAAGATTAAAGCAGTAAATACTGAGCATGGTCATGTGTATAGGTCTGTTGTGATTTCAGCCACAGTTTCAGACGTCTATTGTCTGTAGTTTTAGTTCTGTGGGAGAGAATTACACAGCCTGGATCCAATAAGTAAGAATAAAATGACATGCTTGGTTCATTAGTGATATCCTCAAACTCAAATTTAAAAAGCATACATTCTTACTACTGTAGGTAGAGATGTTTTTCTAATTTCACACTATGGAACATTACAGGCAAAGCAACTGCGTCTTTATGAAGCAAGCAGTTTGCAAATTCTATTTCACCAAAAATACACATTGGATTACAAATGAACGCATTCATTCTTTACTACTACATATATTTGTGATTTTGTGAAAAATCTTCGAATGCTGCCATTTTAAATTAGGCAACTATAAAAAGGTTTAATCTAAAAATATATATTTTAATTATCATTTTCCAGGTTTCTTAATCTTCGTGTTCCATTGTGCCATAAAGGAGAACGTTCAGCGACAGTGGAGAACATACTTGTGCTGCGGAAACTTGAGACTTCCTGAAAACTCAGGTGGGACATTTACACCTGGATATAATATATTCTGTAACTATTACTGCATATACTTTGTCACTCCTAACAGCTTATCAGCGTTCATCTCCGTCCCCTAAAGTTACAGCATTAAAGCAATATAAAAATGAAGTGTGGTTGTCTAAAGGTACAGTTTAACTAAAGCAAGGGAATGTCAGGGGAATCTTTGTCAAAACTGCCAGAACATTTGCCGTTTGAACCTTCGGAGAACCAGAACCTTAAGGAAACATTCTGCGAACCTAAAAATAACCTTAAATGAACCATAAATTATTAGCTGGATCTAGCCAACAAACAATTAAATGAATCCGATATGTAAAGAAGAACTAGTTTAGAATCACACACTGTTATGTCATTGTCAAATACCCCAAAAGTCCTAAAAAATTCTTAGCAAATTTACAGATCCTGGAAAAGTTTTGAAATTCTACTGGTTTGGAAAAGTTTGGAAAATTTTAGGTTTAAAGCTGAATTGTAAACGATCTGTTCTGATTCCTAGAAGTTACCCTCTTAAGGAAAGTCTCCATTGTTTTGTTCTTCTGACCTTTGCAAATAACTAAATGCATAAATGTCAATGCTTCTTTCCCTCTTTTGTGACATTAGACTTAGTCGAACAGCGACGCACAACACAAGAACTCGTCTTTCGCCAGGATGTCGTCTTCTGCGGCTCACCTCACCTCCAGCAGCACCTCTGTGGTCACTGACATCAACAGCAGCGGTAAAAACATCACAACATACTTCTCACTCTCTATTAAATACAAGTAATTACTAAATCGTTTTATCTTCTCTTTTCAGGCTCGGTGTATGCAGACAGTGGCATTTCGGACGGATCGAACAGTGATGTTGTCTTGAACGAGCTCCACAGAAGAAACATGACTCACCAGGACCACCTCTGACGTCCACAGACCACAAATATCACAGGAAATGTACATCTGTAACACATGAACTGTAGAGGGACACGACTGCTCCTTCAAACCAGAAGTATTAACAAGAACAACATACACAGTGATGGGATCTTTTAGATGGAATATAGTTTCAATATTCCGTAAATTTGAAGCAGTTTAATATCTTTAGTTAGAATATACGGTTTTGAAGTTTATAGGTGCTCTATGTAAATGTTTTTGTGGCGAGATCACTGTGGAGAGAATATTGGATGCAGAGATCATAAGGTTAAGACACTGGGAGTTAATGTTATCATTAACTTAGTTTCGGGAGCAGGACCACGGCCCCTCCCCCTTCTTCCACGCTCACGCCTCTTCCCCTCAACCAAACTATCTACCCATAAGGCTATTTAGCCTGGACTGTCCCAGCATTACTGTTTGTCTCTGCTCTCTTTTGTTCTCGATGACTTCTTAGTCGTGACTCCCGAAACTTCACCCCCTCAGCTCGGCCTCTCAACTTTGGTTGAAGCCTTCTCTGACCTCGGCGTGCCCCTGTCGGAAGAGAAGACCCTCGGGCCTTGCACTTCAATAGTGTTTCTCGGCTTCTCCTTTCCAACTTCATCCTCGCTCCTTATTGCACCAAAAGACAGCTCCTTATGCTCCTCGGCCATCTCAACTTCGCCATTCGCATAATTCCCCAGGGCAAGGCTTTCTTGTCGAGCCTTCTATCCAAAGCCGCATCGGTCGCCTCTCTGCACAACAAAATAGCACTGGACGACGCTTGCAAAGAAGAAATGCACTTGTGGAAGCATTTCCTAGAGTCATGGAACGGCATTTCCTTTTCTTCGACGACCTCTTGTCTCATCCTGAGGACGTTCAGCTTTTCACCGACGCAGCCCCCTCTATCGGTTTCGGAGGTTTCTACCAGGGGAGGTGGTTCGCTTCCACTTGGCCACCCGAGCTTCTCAGTCTGGAACTCGAGAGTCGGTCTTCTGCATTATACGAATTCTATCCCATCGTCATCGCTTCCATTCTTTGGGGGCATGAGTGGGTCGGGAGATGCATCCTCATTCATTCCGACAACGCAGCTATTGTCGACACCATCAACAAAGGAAGGTCTCGTTCCGCCACCATCTCTCAGTTCTTGCGAAAACTTACGCTCGTTTCTGCCCAGAATCAATTTATCATGCGAGCCGCCCACATTCCCGGTTGTCATAACCAAATTGCTGATTCTCTTTCTCGTTTTGATTTTCAGAAATTCAGACGCTTGGCTCCCAACTCCGACTTCTTCCCCACTTCGATTCCACCGTTTTCAGCGTCAATCTTCCGTTAAAAGATATCTCTCTCTCTCCCTCATCTCCGCTTCTCAGCAAGCTATCCTCAACAGTCTCGCTCCAGGATCACTGTCTTCTACCTGACTGGCTGGAACCACTTCAAGGCCTTCCTTCATCGTTATCAGCTCCCTCTCGGCGCCATCGACGTCGCCACGGTGTGCAGTTTCATCTCCTTCTCATTCCATTCTAGGCATATTAGCACCTCTACCATTCAAGCTTATCTCTCGGGCATCAGCTTCATTTACAGACTAGCTTCAGGAAGCGACTGCCCCATGCCTTTCTCACAGCCATATTTCCATGTTACTCAAAGGTCTGAAGAAGTCAGAACCGCGTTCTCTTCCCAAGCGATTGCCCCTGACATCGGATATTCTCGATCTCTGTCTATGCACATCTTTTGGGGGTCCTCGTGATCGGCTGGGCGGATCATTCGAGACAGAGCCCCCATCCACAGTCTCTCCAGCCGCCCTGAGCCACGTCATACCACATCTCTCCATAATCCCCTCTCCATTCAATAAATGTTTTGTAACCAGCATTCGATGTGTGCCGTGGTCCTTGCTAGTGAATGGGAGTTAATGTTATCATTAACTTAGTTTCGGGAGCAGGACCACGGCCCCTCCCCCTTCTTCCACGCTCACGCCTCTTCCCCTCAACCAAACTATCTACCCATATGCTATTTAGCCTGGACTGTCCCAGCATTACTGTTTGTCTCTGCTCTCTCGACCCCACCCTCCCACCCCTTGTCTCTTCTCTGTCTCCAGGATTGAAGGTGACCATCTACAGGGGGGGTCCTCGTGATCGACTGGGCGGATCATTTGAGACAGAGCCCCCATCCACAGTCTCTCCAGCCGCCCTGAGCCACGTCATACCACATCTCTCCATAATCCCCTCTCCATTCAATAAATGTTTTGTAACCAGCATTCTATGTGTGCCGTGGTCCTTGCTAGTGAAACTATATTGTTCTTGTAGTTAAATTTCTCCTCTGCGTTTGACTATCCTTCACTGCCTTTGGTGCACATCAGGAGCAGTCCTCTTTACTGGAGGAAACTTTTAAACCTTTGTGCAAGTTAAGAGTTGATAGGAGAATCCTGAGCATTTATGAGTATAATGGTGTGTTCCATGCAACCAGGAACTGGGATATTTCCCACCTTTTACTTGCACTGGAACGCCAATCAAACTGGTAAATACCACTTGTGATCTGGGACCTGGTCAAAGAAGTCCCACTTCACATATGAGATCAATAGTCATCACAAAAAGTGACTTTGAGGGGTTTAACTGCCACAAAATCAATGTAAACATTGGTTACAGGTGATTTATTGTTACTTTTGTTTAGCGTAAAGCAGGGCTATTCAACTAATTTTAGTTCCACAGCCCGTGGTGCCATGACCAATGTTAGCAATAACAAAAAATTGTACAAAATATCTGTTTCAGTAATAGTTCAGTTCAGTTTAGTTCAGTTGTTTAATGAAACAGGGACAGCGTACATTACACATTAACCTTAAACATAAGAGATGCATTGTACCAGGTTATAGTTCAACTGCTAATTTCCACCTGTCGTCCCAGGGCAGGTTGATATTACAATTGATAAAAAAATATATTCAATGAAAATGGTGCTAAAATGACCAGTGCATCTTAAAGGTTCTATGTCGAGAATCGAGTTAGAGGGAAAGGAAATGACAGAGGAAATAATCAAATTGATCTTAGTATCGAAAAGTAGAACCGCAGCAGGTTTAAAAAGTACTTTCTGCATAGTACGTATGTGCCCCTTAACCATCCTGCATTTATTCACTTATTTATGATTTTTTTTTTCTTAAAAATAGTTTGAAAAAACTTGTATTCTTACAAGCATGTTCACTTCTCCACAGATCTAACTTGTAACTCTGTCACCATCAGAAAAGCTACATAGTGCTTGAGTTTTTTCGTTGTTATTTTTTCACCACTGAAAGACTGAATCTTTATTTGTATTTAAATACTTTATTCTCTGAACGCTTGAATACTTGTAAAAAGACTAATAATTTATGACGAATGCACATTTTGCATAAAGAGTAGAATAGTTTTTCTTAAAAGCACTGTTTGTAACAGACTTTAACATGTTTATAGAAGTTAGTGGCTTTTGCACTATGTAAATTAATTTGAAGTGACATATCAGTTGAACTAATTTACATTCCTTTAGTCAGTGTTTTTATTACTCATGTACAGTCATTTGTCCTAAAATACTTTTACTTTGTGATAGTTGATGGGTTGGATGCAAGTTCTTTTAACAGTTTTTTTTTTTTTTGTGGGGAAATGTGAGGATTTGAATGAGAAGTGTTATTTTATTTTATGATTGTGTAATTTTCAACTGCATTACATTTCAGTGTTCAAATACTGTATTTTGTGCTGTGTTGAGTAGTTGTACATAAGAGTCACTCATCATCATACATGTGTCTGCCCAGCTCTGCAGAAGTGCTCTTGAATTAATGAATAAAAAAAATAAAACATTACCTGCTGCTTAGACAATGAAGGAAATAAAACTTAGTCGCATTGTATTGGTCTTGTTTTGTTAATATTAAAGTAAACGGGATTTAAAAAATATATGAATAAATAAATATATACAAATAAGTAAACAGTGACAGACAGACCTCCAGAGACTTTCGGCAGTTCTGAGGACAAACGAAGGAGAAGAGGGCTCCTGGACACGGGACAAGAGGGTAAATAAACTATTATTATTTATTTATTGTTCATCAGATCCGTGGGACTGCACTTATAAGTTGTTGCTAAGTTACGCGCATTAATTGTGTTTACGTTCAAAAATCCACATCATTCTGACACTTTTGAGCCACAGAAAAGCTGCGTTTCGACTTTCACACGACGATTCTCAGAAATACTGACATACAACCGACTTTTTCCTCCAGATCACGAAAGTCCAACTGCAAGTGATCACAAATACATCGTTTACAACATGGAACAAGTAAGATTTAACCGCGCCCCGGATACATGGGGTTTTACCATTGACTTTCATTACAATGACTCAAAAAGCATTTATTTGCGATTTTATTTCACGGAACATCCCAGACAGAAGAAATATCAGTTTGTAACTTATTAAATGTTAAATGAGCAAAATAAGGCAAGTTCAAGACCAGCTAACTCTTTAACGCACGTGAAAACGCTGTGTTAGCTATCTGCTAAGCTAAATAACTTGCACATTAAAGCTAATTTTAACAAAATGTTAAGCTTATTCACTATCATTCAGCACAGAGAGTTGCAATGGGCATAAAGTAAACCCGTATTAAACATAATTAAAGTTGTTCTATCATTAGTATAATGATTTCTTGTCAAGTTTATAAGTCAGATCTGAAATGTTTTAAATGGAGATATTTGTTAGGACTGTGTAGCATAAACACCAATCACTTGAAAAGCCCACATTTTATATGGTTTAGTAACGCTAATTAATTATGCAAAATGTTGATTTGTAAGATTGTATTGACTTGGAAACACAAAAAGGAGTCAAAGCTGGTGAAAAACACATTTTAGAAGCTGTAATTGAAAATAATAATAAAAATGTTTTGTAAAAATACATAGATTTATAATATTGTGATCAGTATTGCAATTTGCATAGATTAATAGTTAAGATACAATAACTCATTCTTGTGGACACAGTTTTGTGTCTCGTCTTACTGTGTTAATAAACTAACATTGTAACACAAAATGTTCTGTGTTTTCCAGGTTGTTTTGTCTGGTCAGTTGTTTGACGCCTCTTTGGCGCCTCAGGACCCCTCTGAGCAGGTAAACAAAAATAATACAGATTATAAAATGTATTATTTCAGATTTCATCTTACATTAAAATATAACAATATTGTTTCTCTTGTCTTGTGTCCAGAAGCCCTCTGCTCCTCCTGTCCTGGGTTTGTCCTCAGAGCCTTGTGTCCCGACTCAGTCTGTCTCCAGGAGGACTCTGGCTCTAAAGCGTAAAGCTGATAAGGTATGATTCATAATATACACACAAACACATACAGATATAAACACTTTTGGTTTTATTCAATATTTCCTAAAGTAAATATATTTTAAGTGGGCTCTGAGTACAATGGCTAACATCTCTTGTATCTTTTTGTGAAAGTACATTTGGTCATTGTTATACATTTAAAAATGTTGTTTTCTTCATGAGTAGCATAATAACAAATGGAAACTTATTTTCCAAATGTATTAAAGTGTTTCTTTTGTCACATTCAGGTCACTTCAGAGCCGCCCTCTGTCCCGGGTGAGAAGCCTCGTTATGGCACCAGGAGAACTCTGGCTCCGGCTCGTAAACCCAAAGCCAGTAAGGTAAGAGACTCGTGTGAAGCAAATATTCAAGATTTTAGTTTCAAGTAGAGTCTGAGGTGAACTAACAGTGAACAGTGGAGAAACACATGCTTTCAGCTCTAAAGACTTGACCAAAAGATCTCTGTCATTACTAAGCTTGATTGAACAATAGCCATTTCCTTTTTTCCTAATGAATGTGTTTTCTGAACAATTGCACCCTTCTATTGAACAGGTCTGTCCCACTGAGTCCAGTCCATGTCCAGACTCAGACTGGCCCACTCGCAGGTCCCGGCCCATTCCCAGGTCTAACCTGGCCTCCATCCCAGACCTGGTCCAAACCCAGACCTCCAGCAGTCCCCAGACCTCTGCTCTGACCATAGACCAGCCCAGTACTGCTGCCCCTGACTCTCCACTTCGCATCCACGGCTACACTGTGGAGGAATACCAGGACATTTACCACTCTGTAGTGGACGACATGTTAGTGTATGTCCATAGAGCGCAGCCACTTCATTTTCATTATATTAAGTTCTGTTGTTGTTTTACTGTAGCTGCTTAGTTTAGTAAAGAATACAACTTTGCTTTAGGTTACATTTACATAATAAAAGATTGCTTTTAAAGCCACTATATTTGATCATAATGTACATTTGAGTTGCTGATAAATACTACATTCTGTGCAGCTTGTGTGAGTTACTATGATTATTAACACTGTTCGACCTCCTCACAGTTACCCCGATGGTCGCCCCCGTCCCTACAGCCTGGCTTTGGGTCGTGAGATCAAACAGCGCCTGTGGGAGAAGCTGAACCGGCCGCTTGTCACACTGGTCAAGAACATTGAAGACCTCCTGCAGTACGACCAGGTCTCTGCCAAAGAGTCCTCTGCTCCGCTCATTAAGGTGGACATCTCTGGAGAGCCTCGGCCCAAGAAAACAAGTGTCCAAAAACAAGACCAAGACCAGGCCAGAGGCCTTCAGACAGAGCAGGTAAGGAGGCCTGACTGAGGAACCTCAAGTCTTACTGTATTACTATTACTGTTTTAATATCAAAAGCAAATTATTGACACTAGTATGAAAACATACAAAATAGATAGATAGGCTACTTATCTTTGCATTGTATGTAAAAACCTGAACCAGTCTAATGTTTATTTTATTTTGTTGTGTCCAGTTGTTTTTCTTTTTATTTAGAGTTCTCTCAAGAGTCGTCTCTTTTCTTTGAACACTGAAGTTCCTTTGCCATCCCCATAATATGAGACATCTTTTTAAACGTTGTTTATTTTTCTTGTGTCCAGAAGCCCTCTGCTCCCCTGGTCCTGGGTTTGACCACAGAGCCTCATGTCCCAACTGTGTCTGTCTCCAGGAGGACTCTGGCTCTGAAACCAAAGGTATGATGCACAGTATATAACCAAAACTTACAGACATAAACACATTTAGTATAATGCAACATATTTCCTAAAAATACTTAAAGTTTATTCAAGTGAGACTCTGAATACAATGTGTATACACTTCTTTTGTACATTATAACACATTTTTTATGAGTAACAATCATTTGAGGAAGTTTTAACAAAGCCACAAATGTAAACATATTCCCAAATGTATTAAAGAGTCTCTTTTGCTACATTCAGGTCACTTCAGAGCCGCTCTCTGTCCCTGCTGAGCAGCCTCGTTATGGCACCAGGAGAACTCTGGCTCCGGCTCGTAAACCTGAAGTCACTAAGGTAAGTAGCTCATGTGAAGAAAATATTAATAATTTTAGTTTCATTTGTTTGCTTTTGGCATTAGAGTCCATGAGCTTTGTAAACTTACATTGAATAGTGTAGAAACACTTACATTCAGCTCTAAAGACTCGATGACCAAAACATTTTCTGTCATTAGTAAGTTTTATTGAACTGTAGCCCCTGAGGGACTGACAAAACTTTGTCACTCCTGTCCTTTAGACCAGTGCTTCTCAACCTTTTTCAGTCACGACCCCCTAAATAACAACTGTAGCCATTCGCGACCCCCAAACGCAAAATGTAGCTACCTGCAAAGTGATAAAGTAGTTTTTATTCTCTTGTTTGATTTGAATTTGAAGCTATAGGCATAGATACATTCATCTGTAGGTCAGCAAATAGGAATATACACCTATCACAGTATTTGAAACTGTCAAACCTTGTTTAAGATCTTAATGTTAAATTTTTCACATGATCTGGGGACCCCCTGAAATCATTTCGCGACCCCATGGGGGTTGAGAACCACTGCTTTAGACTAATGATATGTTTTTTATAAAACAAAAGACTCAAAATTTGGTAATTAATACATTTTGCCACTAAAATGTTTTTTGTCTAAAATGTGTATTATTAAAGTTTTCATCTTATGCTAAATTATTGCACGACTGTTTTTCACTTTTGTCCAGAATCCCTCTCCTTCTCCGGTCCTGGGTGTGTCCTCTAAGACCTTTGTCCCCCCTGAGACTGTCTCCAGGAGACTCTGGGACTGAAAAGAAAAGCTGATAAGGTATGATGCATAGTATACAAACAGACACATCCACAGACATAAAGACTTTTGAGATATTGATAAACAAACACTCAAGAACTACAGAAAAACCTCATCACTCACCTTTGTCTCTTCTCCTTCAGCCCCGGAGCTCCGGCCCTGAGCCTGAGGACGAACCCCGCGTAAGAGGCCGTTTCAGGCTCAGGTTCCTGCACAGAACCCTGAGGAGCCTCTTTCACAGGGGTCTTTGGTGATGAAGTTCACCCAAGTCCTGAACAGAAACGGAAAGCAAAAGTACAGTGTGGAATTTGTGTCCAAGGCCGACCAGGTATGAACACACAACAAATAATGAATTATGCCATTTGTTTGCCTTTTTAAAAATAGAAACCAAATATTATGTGTAATATGAAAGCATTTCCTGACCAAAAAGCACTGGTTACAGATTTGCTCTTACTCTATATTTTAATGAAAGCACCGCAACAATACTGTGTTATTTTATTTTATTTATTTTTTTTTTACAATTTTTGGAGGAGTGTCTCTTGTTTTTGGTGACAAAAGTTTGACTAGAGGAGAATCTAAATCTCCTCAGTCTCCTCAATGAATAGAAAACAATTTAGCTTCTATAAAATACAACTATTGAGAGACAATCCCCATGTCTGCCTAGGATTTATTTGGGTGCTCCGGTTTCTTCTACCACTAAAAACATGTACACATGACTCCTCTCTCCCCTAGGACGCTTCTGAAAAAATATTCAGATCTAGGCAGGACATTTCTGATTAAATAGAGATCAATAAATATAGAAAAGTAACACAATCTGTGTATTTTGTGTTCATTTGTTTGGTCAATAACAGTTCATACAAAAATGTTATTACTTCAGAATTTAATATTATCTTAAAATATTGTCCAACTTTTTAAAAACTATATAGTTTTTTCTTTCCTGTGTCCAGAAGCCCTCTCCTCCTCCAGTCCAGAGTCTGTCCACGGAGCCTTTTGTTCCAACTGAGTCAGTCTCCAGAGAACTCTGGCTCTGAAAAGAAAAGCTGAAAGGTAATGCATAAAACACAATTTACATACACACAGAGAGACAAACACTCTTGGTATCTTACAATGATGTTTCTCAAGGTACTTACTCTTTATTTAAATGAGTCTCTGATCAACTTCTGATTAAGCACAGACAATTTAAAAGCCAGGTTACATAGAGTCTGTTAAAAGCTAAATCACAGACTTTTATGTGTCAATACCAGACAAACTAACACTAAATCTTGTCTCTCACCCTGTCTCCTCTCAGACTCGGAGCTCCAGCCCTAAGCTTGAGGAGGAACCCCACTGTAAGAGGCCGTTCCAGTCTGTGGTCGCTGCACAGAGTCAAGAGGAGCCACTGTCCCAGAGGCCTTTCGTACTTAAATTTAAACAAGTACAAAAGAGAAACAGGGGCCTACATACACTGTGGAAGATGTGTCCCAACTCAGCCAGGTATGAACACTCGCTCTGACAGCTTGTATTAATATAGTTATAAGAAATGTAGAGTTCCATATTATGTATATTATTATCTGTATTTTTGGTGAGATTTTCTTCTATCTTATGGCAAACATACACTGCTGCCTGGAGCTAGGTTACAGAGATAGAGTCAAATTTAGATATTTTTTATATATATTTAGGACATTGTGTGCCCACTTACACACTATTCAAAGTTTGCTGATTCTGATTTACTTCTGTTCCTTTAGGTCCAGTCTTCTTCCCTTGGCACTACAAACCTGGCTCCAAACATCCTCCAGGCCCTGGGTTTGACTTCTACAACCCTCCACACTGACTCCTCTCCACCTCACCTCCTCCAGCCCACAGCAAAAAGACTCAGACCCAACTAGGGCACCTCACAGTCTCTTTCTGAGATTGAAGACATTTTATCTTTTATATTTAGTGTTGAACTGAATTTTATTAATGTATGTTTAGAAACATTTTTGGATTTATTTTTAAGACTTTTGATTTTTTTACTCTCAATTGACGTTTCAATTGAGTCAATGAAACTGAACAACAACCACCATCTACTCTCCTCCACTGCACTTGCCCCAGCGTAACACCACCATCGACAGGGGCTTGCCAGTCCTAAAAAGCTTTGAGTCTGCTCCAGCTTAACACCACCAACTATAGGGGCAGTCTAGTCCTGTTAACATCCTCTCTCCGATGCTCCATTTGCCCCAGCTTAACACCACTATCATCAGGGGCAAGCCAATACATAAGACCGTCTGCCCCACAACACCACCTACAGAGGCATGACAGTCCTAAAAATCACTGATTCTGCTCCAGCCTAACAACACCATCGACAAGGCAAGGGTAGTTCTCTAACATACCTCTTCCATGCTCCAGTTGCCCCAGCTGATTCTACCATCAACCGGGGCATGCCATCTGGAATACCGTTGATCTCTCTGCTGCAAAACTAATTGCCCAGCGGACCCATCAAAGTGAAGTTGAAGTTGAAGTTGAAGTTGAGTCAGCCCCAGCCTAACACCAACTACAGGGGCATTACGCCTAGAAACACTGATTTTGCCCCAGCCTGCCATCATCATCCACAGGGGCAAACCAGTCCCATCAGCGTCTTTGCTCCTTCTCCCTAGCATAACCTCACATCATCATCACCGCCATCGACAGAGGCAAACCTGTCTTAAAAGCTATCAAAACTCCTATGCTTTACCTGTCCCAGCATAACATCACCATCGACAGGGGCATGACAAAGCTATTAACATCAACCTACCCATCTCTCATCTGCCCCAGCCTAACAACACCACCTACAGGGGCAGTCTAATCCTGCTAACATCCTCTCTCCCATGCTCCATCTGCCCCAGCCTAACATCACCATCGACAGGGGCATGCAAGTCCTAAACAACTCGATCTCTGCCCCCGTTTGCCCCAGCATAACAGCACCACCTACAGGGGCTAGCCTAGACAATCCAAGATACCTTCAAATCGCCCCAGCTTAATATCACCACCTACAGGGGCAGTCTAGTTCTGTTAATATCTTCTCCTAAGTCCATCTGCTCCAGCCTAACACCTCCATCAACAGGGGCAAGCCAGTCCTAAAAGCCATCTAAACTCCCATCTTCACTGCCCCAGCTTAACATCACCACCAACCGGGGCATGCAATCCAAAAATCCTCACTCTCCTGCATTCCATTTGCCCAGCCTAACATCACAATCTACAGGGGCATACCTGTCCTCTCAATGCTACTGCCTAAGGTCTCCCATCACCATCTATAATGGCAAGCACAGCACTCAACAGCCACAGGATCAACCTAAATCCAACTGCCCTCCAGCTCCACAAGACGCCAGCACATCAGGTCAACATCAAGTTGATAAAAGTACACAATTGTATGTAATGAAGAGCAAAATGTTTCAAAATTGCTTTTATTTTTCTGTTACAGGATTTACATCTGAACCAAGTAGAAAGTCTTCAAAGTTGTCATCTGGACAGCGTTTCGAAGATCAAGACGTTTCGA